>JAWXCT010000155.1:64827-102168 GCA_034509035.1 Saxispiralis lemnorum
CTTTCCGCTTTGGATGTGGGGTTGGGATGGGGGGGTGTCTTTCCCAGTTCTGTGGTTGCTCATGCGGCGGAAGAGGGTTTGAGTGCGGTGACTGAGGGATGGTGATGTGGTTGCGTTGTTTTCGCTGGTGATGCTGGGAGCGCCACGCGAGTCGAGGGAAGTATCGAGCTGTAAGATGGTTTTGTTGCTCGAGGTGCCAGAGGTCATGGAGACGGGGCTTGCTACGCTAGTCAGAGAAGCCTTGCGATTTCTAGGCGCCGGCCTCTCCTGCGTGCGAATGGCTGTTGGACTGGTCTCCGCGCGAGTAATGCTGGGCTTCCGTGGGCTCACAGTCACTTCCGAGCTCGACTGCCTGCGTCGCGGTTGTGGAGCTGCGCTGCTAGGCCGTGAGACGTCGTTACCGTCAAAAAGCATGTTGGTGACTTGGGGCCGGCTATGCTTCAAAAATCGACTGGGCGTGCCTCCGATGATTGAATTGCCGTCCGGAAAGCCGCCATAATTCCTGTTAAGATCACGCGCGGTCTCTGAAGGCACATCGTCTTCATCGGAATCAGTCTCGTCCGAGGAGTCTGAGTCCAGCTCGGAGCTGGAATCGTCATCGCTATCGTCCTCATCGTAGTCTTCCTTTGGCTGTTGATGAACCTTTTGCCGTTGCACAGGAGCATCTTTATTTGCCATAATGGGCTGACGTTGCGGGCTCCGAGGAGCCGGCGCAAGCGCATCGTATCCCTTGACAGGCCCAGGCGTTGTGTCAAGTAGACTCTTCTCCTCTCCCACACTTAATCGTGACGACCGCAGCGTGTTCGTGCTGGCGCTTTCGGGAGTCGGTGGCAGCATTGGCTCGCCGAAAATCGGCCCTCGGATGCTGGAATGCAAGTCCTTTTGCTTGGCTGGCTGGCTCTGTGGCGACATCTTACGTGGCTTCACATATGCCGCCGGTTTGAGCAGCTCTGCTTTAGTCTTTGGTTGGCTGTTTTGCGTGCTCGAGAGGGTATCGTTCAGAGATTGAGACTGCTCGATCGATCGCTCGGGAGAAGAGGACAACAGTCGGCGCTCAGAGTGTTGCAGTGGTGCCGTGAGCATGTTAGACCTTGAGGGCGTACCTTCACTCTTCACGCGAGCATTGATCCATTGGTTGACACGCTTGATGCTGTCCTCTTGATGGGGCGAGTGCTCGGAGTTATGCGCTTCACTGCTTTCTTCTTTGCCTTCCCATGCGAACCGCTCAGGACTGTCGTTTTTCTTTGGTGTGTAAAGAGAAGGAAAGCTGCTCTCGCTCAGAACGCTCAGACGCGGCGAATCCAGGGCTTCCTCCTCGTCATCGCATTTGCTTTCGTGCTTGCTGATCAAGGAGTTGAAGCTCTTGACGGATTGCAAAGACTGCGCATTCTCCATGTACACCTTCCGCAGGGCGTGGGTGCTTGGACGCTTCGCGCTCAGTGCATTCGGCTCCCTCCTAGGGCGTGCCGGAGTCTGGCCGTTGACAGCGTCGAATAGCTTCCCCGAGGCTGCGGTTGCGGATGGAGGAGGCTGACTCCGAGGTGCATTCGGTGTTGCTGGGAATGATGGTCTAATGGCAGGTGGTGACGACTGAGATGCCTGTTCGTGCATATCGGTTCCAGCATATCCAGAGTCGGCGTTTGCGGTTGACGGTCGGGTGGTGCTGTTTCGCTCTTCCATGTCCGCAAGCTTGTCCTCCAGCTCACAGATCAAATCCATCGCCTCCTCCACAGCTTTGTCGCGCTTCTCCAGCTCATCTACCAGTTGACTGTTAATCTTTAGTAGCTCAGCGTGTTCTTCCTCCAACTGCTCAGCCCGGCCCGCCTGTTCGCGCATGCTATCCAGCTGCTCCTGCAACTTCGACGTATGCTCCCTGCGATGATCCAGCTCCAGCTTCAGCGCGAAGTTCTGCTTGGTCAAACGATCCATCTGTTCGTTCATGTCCCTCACTCCCAAAGCCCTCCTTCTCGCACTGCCCGTCCCGGCGTCCGAGCCAGTGACGGATCCAGTCGCAATGGGTGAGCTTGCCGGCGCTCTCGACACCGTCCTCTTGCTCTGCTCCGCCTCGTCCAAGAAGATATCATCGTCGGTCCCCGTGCGCGGTCCAAAATCCGTGTGTCGCGCTCGCTTCGGTTGCATGTTCCCGGCGCGGTGCTTCTGTAAACGGTCCTGCAGGTAGTGGGAAGAATGCAACACGTCCGGTGTGCCTCCGCGAGCACTGCGTTGGGAGGTGTACGAGGAGTCCATGGTCATTGAGACGGGAGGGGGACGTCGCGATGCGCCGGGAAAAGGGCGACGGTGAGCCTATTCAAGACGTCGTGGCGGCGACATTGGGGATTCCTGTAACCAGCAAGACGACGAGAGGAGGGTGCGTTTGGTGTGACCGGGAGAAGAATCGCGTGACGTCGGTCGTGGTGTATGGGCGTGTTTTGCTCGCGGGGCGTTTGTTGTGGCTGGCGGTGAAACACAAAGCGGGCGTCTGAGCCGCGGCGCGGGGCGGACGATTCCACTTGACAGCAGATGGAAACCCAGTGGACGGCGGGAAATGTGGTTCAAGAGATGCACAAAGGGCACGTAGGGAGAGGGGCCATGGAGCGGAAGGGAGGGGGAACAAAGCGGCCAGGCGGATGCGGCCGGAAGGGCGAGAAGGAAGGCGCACTGTGGACAAACCGACGATTGGGAATCCGTGATTAAGGCACAAGTGCGCCGAAGCGAGCCTGCCGATCTCAGCCAGGGCACGGCGCTTCCCGGCCCCGCGGATCTAGCTGCAGCTAATCACGCTTAGAGCCGTAGGCCTCGCTGTCTGATTGGGCTGCTGCCCTTTCCCGAAATCAGCGCCTCCACTGATGAATTCCCCGCAATCTGGAGAGTTGAGCGGTCGGGTATACAACCACGAGATTGATTGTTGCATGACAAGAGACTAGTTCTCGTGGCAACGAGCAGCACTTGTGAGGTGGAACCATCCACTATCACCAAAAAGTGTCTTCATCGCTCTCTTGCGCAAGCGGGAGGCACTCTGGCAGAGTTGCGCCGTTGGTTGTGACGACGCACAGGACGAGCAAGACGTGCAGCTTGAGCTGCAGGTCCCACGGAAACCCGCACAGCTCAACCCCTGCATCCTGCGAACTTGATTTAGGAGACGGTTTGGTGGAGTGTCTCGATGCATGAGATTCAGACACCAGATAGCTCTCACAACCGCTGCCTTGAATGCCAGTCAAGAAGGGCACACTTGCAAGGCCACCTCATGGCACGCAATGCAATCGACTCATTTCAAACGAAGTTGTTCGGTGTCCCCACTAACAAAGCCATTGAAAAAGTTTACACGCTTTGATTTTGGTCTAAGAGGGGTTATGTAAGATTATAAGGCCAGCAGAAATTCAGTACGTAAGTGCTGCAGTGCTTTTTGCGTTTTACAGGTTGTTTTATCAGGCTCTCGGGCCAGCTACGACGATTGATCGGTCCGCGACCGCCATCGCAACCGCGTCCGCGTCCGAAATGCAACGGCGGCAATCGATAACACCCCACGGCTGAACGCAAAACACACCCACGTGAAGCACACGCGTGTCTTTGTCGACCTGACGCGTCGCGACATCTGTTCTCCAGTGGCAACCTTTCTATCTTCGGATTTCGTGCCGCAGTAAAGCGACGTGGCGATAGCGCGATAGCTTCGCGGTGCCCTCGACCGCGTTTCAGCAGCCGTGTGGGGCATCGCGGGGTCATCGTGGAGTTCAGGCTTCACGAAGAAACGGGAATCCGGCTGCGGAGGGGGGCCGACACCGCCGCGTCGTCTCAACAGCAAAGACTTCTCTGCTGGTTGAGAGAAGCCGTAGACGAGCTCAGGTGGATAGAGCGTAAAAGGAGATGCAGAGTGATGTATGGACCGGTTGATCAACTTCGAGGAATGAATAGGAGAGGCTGACGCTCAAAGTTGCCAATAACTTTGACACTCATCGAATGCCACATAAGGGAGAATTGCTTAGAGCTCCCGAGCTGAGCTCTTGCTCCCGGATACCTGCGGCAGCAGCATCGCAGCAAAGTTTCCAGGTCTCCCTCAACCCCTTTGTTTGCCAAAGAGCGAGGGTTCGAGTGCTTTTCAGATAGCGGCTCACGTTGCAGAATTGATCACGACCTTTTCAAGCTTGAAGCGGCCGTGTATCTTATAAGCGGACACAGCGTGAGCTCCTCGAGATGACTTGGATGACACCGCATGCGTCATGATCGCAGGTTCAACCGTAACTCCAAAGTCTGAAGAAAATTTAGAAAACTCAGTAGTTGAGCAAAGAGTGCTTGTATAACACACGCAGCTCATGAAAAGCCGCAGTCACATGCTACCGACCCCTTCCCTCAACCTCGTTCCCCATGCCAAAGATACAAAACGCACAGCAATCCCGACCTGTCCTCAACCCCCTACGCACCATTACCGCCCGGGACACCGCCCCCGCCACGTGGCCTCTTCCCATCTCCCCCATGGCCACCCTCATGCTCACGCTTCTGGCCCGCGTGCGCTTGCCCAGTGCCAGCATTGCCACCACGTCCCTGACCGCCCCGCCCGCCGCGATTGCCCGTGGGAATGCCACTGCCGCCACGCCCGGGAGCAGGAATTCCAGATTGCGACATCCCACCTCGAGGCGGTTGCTGGCTGCCCTGCGGGACGCTACGTGGGCGCGGCAAGCCGCCTCTGGCGCCAGGGATCCCACGAGAGGCGCCGGAGCCCGCGCCGAAACCTTGCTGTGAAGGTGGTCGGGGTAGGGTGTTTGCGCTCTGGCTTGTATTCGGAGTGAAGGTTGGTGCTTGCGGATTGGGTGCTGGGGACGGAGCACCGCCCTGGCTAGGCGAACCAAGTGCTGGACTCGGCTGGCTGGGCTGGCCAAACGTGCTGCCGCTGAAGCTGGGCATAGACTGCTGCGTGCTGGGTTGAGGGAAGGTCTGTTGATCGAACGGCGTCGTGGCGGCGGATGGCGGCTGGCCTGGAGCGGAGGTCACGCCAAAGCGTTCCTGGCGCTGTTGGATTTTCTCTTGCTCGGTTTGTCCAGGCGTCTGTTCTGGCGCGGCTGTGATTGGCGGCTGAGCCTCAGCCTGTATAGCTGGGGCCGGCGCTGCAGAAGGTGTAGCGCCAGGCGCGGACGCCGTGGGCTTGGGAACTGGCCTTGTCTTGTCTGCAACATCCCAAACTTCCTTCACAGTCTTTTCTGGTGTCTCCTGCGCGGCCTTTTTCACGACGGCGACCTTGGCTTGGGCCAAATCACGTTGACTCAGCTGGACCTTGACCTTCTTTTCCACGTTCTCCACGGCTAGCCGCACGGCTGCTTGCTTCTTCTCCTCCGCTTCGGCAAGTTGCTTCGTGAGAGCGTCAATCTCGGCACTGTTATTCGGGACATTGGCGCTCGTGCTGCTGCCAGACGCATGATTCAACGTTGCAATCTCTTCCTTCAACTTCGCAATCTCCTCATCTTTGGTGGCAATCGTCTGCAGATGCTCAGCTGTCGTCGCTTCAACTCTCTTGTTAACGTTATTAGTAAAGATTTTGCGGACTCTAGTGCTGTTCTTGATCGCGTCGAGAAGTTGCTCATCCGTAAGACTGTCGGAAGGAGTCGCAGAGGCACCGTTTGACTCTTCCTTAACACCGTCGACTGAGCCCTCCGCTTTCTGAACAGCGGCCCCACCGTCACTGGCCAATCGCACCAGTTCAGCCCGGTGTGCTTCGTTCAGTTTGGAAACTGCAGTCTCGTGCTCGCTCTGCAACTTTTGAAGCTCGGCCGAGTGCTGCTTGGTGAGGGCCTCGCGCTCCTTTGTGTTCTTTTCGCGCTCTTGTTTGAGCTTATCACGCAGACTGTCCTGCATTGCTTTGATGCGACGATCGCGCTCCTCCTCAAGCTGCGTCTTGGCGAGGGTGTGCTGCTGCTCGTACTCTTGTTGCAATTCGTCGACCTTTTCGGCAATAGCATTAGCGACAGACTTTTCGTCTGCGGGAGCAGAAGAGCTCGTGACCTGTTCTTGCGTTGCAGCGGAAGCAGCGGTGTTGGCACGTAGCGACTCGACCTCTTGCTGGACTGTAACAAGCTCTTGTTTGACCTTTTCGAGCGCTTCGGCGTCAGCGGACGCTACAGCCTGGGCCTTGTTGTCATGCTCCGTTTCAGCTTGTTGCTGCTGCTGCGAGTCGTCGATTTGTCGCTGAAGCGCAGTCGCGTGGGCCTCTAGTTCCTGAACCCGCGCTTGCAGTCCCTGCACCTCCTCATGTAGAGCATGTGCCCGACCCGAATGTTCGCCTGCATTAGCCTCCGCCTCAGCGATCTTAGCGTGCAAGGCAGCATGCTCATCGCCCTTGTGCGCGTTCTCGCTCTCATCCACTTGGCCCTCCTCATCCTCGCTTGCGGCCCTAGCATTCGCTTCTGATTCTTGTAAAGCAGCCTTTGTCAGTTGGAGCTCCTGCTTGACGCCTTCCATTTCGGTTTTCACAGCAGACAACTCTTCCTCCTTCTTGGCCTTTTCACTGTTGGCGAGCTCCACAGCGGCCTCGCCGTCTTTGATCTTGGCAACCTGCTTGCGATTTTGCTCCTTTGCCTGGCTTCGGAAGTTTTCGATCCGTTGGGTCAGGCTCTGAGAGGACTGCTCAACGGCTTCTTTGACCTTCAGATCGATACCTTCGACCTGCTGTCGCAACGGTCCTTGCTCGCTCTGTAGCCGCTCTTTCTCGGTTTGCAGGTTTTCGAGTTGCTTCTTCAGGTCCTCAAGCTCGGCCGGATCGACGCGGTCGTACTTGGAGATGATATTCTGAGTGCGTTCACGCCAATGGTTGCGATCGTCTTGCAGGAGCTTGATCTCGCCATTCTTCCCCTCAACCTCGCCCTCCAGCTCTCCGACCCGACCCTTAATTGGTTCGATCTCAGAGACAAGGCGCTCGACTTCCTTGCTCTTCGAGTCCAGCTTCTCGCGGGCTTGGCGAGCTTCGTTGCGCAAGGTGATGGCGCTCTCTCGGTGAAGGTTCAGCTCGTTCAGGGCTTCCATCATTTTGCTATGGCTGCCCTCGGCTGTGCTTTTGTCGGCAGACTGGCGGCGCTCTTCTGCCAGGCTCTGACGGACGTCCTCAAGTTGACCGGTGACGTAATCCAGTTGCTGCTGCAGTCGCTTGGCCTCTTGCACAGAGAGTTCGTACTGCACGTCCACGATTTCCTTCTCACGGCGTAGGTATTTGACGACTTCTTGCATACTGCTGTCGCCGGAGGAGGATGAGCCTAACCCTTCGGCGCCCTCGCCATTAGCGGAAAACCGTCCCGCTCGCAGCGCACTGAGCTCAGACGAGAATGACTCCATTTGTTGATGCAACAGCCGGTTCTGATCATCAGCATCCTGTCGCCTTTTCTTGACCTCACCGAGCTCCTTCTCGAACTGCTCCCGCTGCTCATTCCAGGACTCTGTGCGGCTCTCAAGGCTTCCTTTCGCTGCATCGGCCTCTGCCTGGAGCCCGGCGACCTTTGTGCGTAGGTTGCTGTATTCTTGGCGCGTTGTCTGCAGATTCTTGGCAGCCTCAGCGTGCTTGACGAGCTCATTCTCGTACGATTGCTGTGCCTGTCTTGCAATCTCGGCCTGATAGTTGAGGTCTTCCTGGAGAGCACGCTGTTCTTCGCCGTGACGGTCGGCGTCGTCGCTGAGGCGTGACATCTTCGATTGGAAGTTGGCTTTTTGCTCTTCTAGAGCGCGCGAGGACTCTTCGTGCTTGCCACGAAGCTCGGAAAGTTCATTGTTGGTTGATGTCAGCTCCGCAAGCAGATCGTCGATCCGCTGTTGCATCTCTTGCGCACGAGCGTCCTTGTCCTTGACCAGGCGGTCGGTTTCTTCCTTGTACATGTCGCTCGTCTCGTTGAAATTGGCAAGCTCTTCTTCGGCCCCCTGGGCAATGGAGCGGTACTGATCAACTTGCTGCCTGGCGGCTTCAAGCTCGTTCTGGGACAGTTCGAGATCGCGACGAAGGTCGGCCACCTGAACCGAGAGACGCTGCTCAGGGGACAACTCCTCCTCGGCGCCTTCGCCCTGTTGCGCTGCGCGAGGCGTAGTCCGAGGTTGAAGAGCGGCGGCCTTCTCTTCGGCAGAGCGCAATTCGATCTTCATCTCGTCCACTCGTGACTGTAGCTGGTCCTTGCCCGTCTTGACCGAGGCGAGCTCCTCGCGGGTGTTGCCAAGAGACTTGACGAGATCATCGATGCGATTGCGGCTTTGGCCTTCTTCATATTCGCGACGCAGGGCAGTTCTGCGGTGGTCCTCAAGCTCTTGATCGAGTTTCTTCCTCGCTTCGGTAAGCTCGGTTTCCAGGGTCTCCGCGCGCGCGTGAAGCTTTTGCCTTGCCTCTGAATCGGACAATTCGCGTTCGTTCTGAAGATTCTGCAGGTCCGCGACACGCTTATTGAGCCTGCTGCGTTCATCAAGCAGGCTCTTGTTGTCCTCAGTCAAGCGACTCTCGATGCGTTTCCAGAGATCTTTTTCGGCCTTGCTATTGGCGTTTTCATTGCGCAATGAATCGACCATAGATCGCGCCTCGACGAGTTCTTCGGCGATCTGCTGGGTGCGCAAATCTTGCTTTGCGGCGTTCTCTCCCAAATGCTGCGAGCGGTTCTGCAGCTCGGAGTTCTCGCCACGAGCCGCGTCAAGAGTCGATTGCAGCATTTGGTAGCGTTCGTCGGAGAGTGTTTTCTGTGACTTCCAATGCGCGAGATCGGACTGCAGTGAGCTCTTCTCCCTGGCCAAAGCATCAACTTGATCTTTCAGCGTTCTCCTGTCCTCCAACGACTCAGTCCGGAATTGGTCGAAAAACTTCTGCTGCTCCTTCAGAACCTTGTTCAAATCTTCAGCGTCCTTGGTGCGAGGTGTTTGAGGAACAGCGTCGTTTCCGTTGCGCTGCGGAGTAGCGGGCGCGATGCTCTGTCCGAACATTGACTCCATATTGGAATCTTGTGCAAGCTGGCCCCGATGTTGCAGCATGCGACGGAACATATCGCGCTCCTTGATGTAGCTGTCAATCTGGGTCGCGGTCGATCGCAACTCGTCCTTATATCGGGCAACTTGCTCTCTGAGTTGTTCGGCTTCCTGCGCGTTCGCTGCAGATTGCGCATTCTGCTTTCGTGCCTCTTCCCCTTCCATCTGCTCGCCCAAGACGCGTGTGAGCTTAAGCAAAGACTCGTTTTTCACTTGAAGATCATTGACGTCTCGGAAAATGACCAGACGTTGCGAGATGAGTCGATTGGTGTCAGACTCGTGTTGTGACTCGTCGTCCAGTTCTCCTCGAGCAGCGCGCTCTAGCTCGTAACGTTCAGCGCCAGACATGGCTTCCATGCCTTGATCCCGGCTCTGAATCTCCACGAGAAGCATTTTGATCTGAGCGCAATGGTCGCGGAGCTGTTGACGGAGAATGTCTGCTTCGCGGACTCGCGATTCTGCCTCGTTTTGCCAACGCACGGCCTCTTTGTAGTTGTTGTCACGAGCAGAGCTCGCATCATCAAGCAGCCGGGAGAAATTCAACACCTCCTCCTCCAACCTTTCTTGCTCCGCCCGCACTTCAAGAAGTTCTGGTCCACGATTCTCAACATTTTCAATCATCTCGTCCATTGCTGATGTCAGCTTCGCCGTACGAATACGTTCGCCTTCGAGCTCCTTCTGCAGCTCGTAATTTTTGGTGGTCAGCTCAGTATTTGTCATCACTTTGCCGTGCAATGATTTGCGCGATGAGCCCGGAACAGCAAAAGGCGATCCCGCGCGGCCGGGGGTGGACATGTGAATTGATCCGTTGTTCATGGGAGTGCTTGGGCGTGAAGCCTGTTGCTGCTGTTCAAGGCGCTCGACCGTCAGCTCAAGTTCAGCCACCTTTCTCTCAGCTTGCTCCTTGTCTGCATGCTCGGTCTCAATTTCGGAGCGCAGTTGACCGATCTCGTCTGCCGCGTCCTCGTTGACCTTGTCGAGCTGGCTTCGAAGTTCTTCCAGACGCGCCTTGTGTGTAGCTGCGTTCTGTGCTTGCAGCTCAGCCAGCCTTTTGCTACCGTCCAGCTCCGTCTTCCATGACTGGTCTTTTCTTGCAGCCTCTTCCTGTAAATTCGCGATGCGAGAGAACGCTTGGTTTGTCTTGGACTGAAGGTCGTCAAGAGACTGTCTAAGGTTCGACTCCGTACGTTTCGCCGTCTCGAGGTTGGCGGTCGTATCCTCCAGTTCGCGCTGCAATGTTGCGACGCGAGCATTACGTTCTTTCCGGAATTTGGTGTGCTCTTGGTTTCTAGTCTGAAGTTCGCCGGCGTGCCATTCATTGTTGCGCTTGAGGAGATCAATCTCTTGCTGCAGGGACTGCTCCTTGAACTTTTGAGAAGATGCTGCATTTTCCAAAGACTGGCTGCGCTCTTCCGAATGGCTGACCTCGCGACGCAAGGTCAGAATCTTTCGATGCTGCTCAGAGAGCTCGTTGGCGACGCGGTCCTTTTCCGTGGATTTACTTTCCACCAGCGCCAATGCATCGCGATTGGAGGCCTCAAGCGTTTCAATCCTTTGACGCAGAGAGGTGATCTCGGCGGTGGACCCCGAGGCGGAGGCACGGAGTTGCTCTAGCTCAGAAGACACCGATTCGCAAGCGTCTTCAGCCTCTCCCAACTTTACTCTAAGCTCTTCAATCTCCTTGACATGTTTTGCAGCTGCCGCCTTCTGGTTCTTTGCTTTGGCCTCGAAGGTGCGCACAGTGTTCTCCAGCTCGACATCCCCTCTGAGTTTTTCCGCCTGGAGTGCGTCGTGCTCTTGCGCCTTTGTGAGCAGCGAAGTGAGGAAGTCTTTCACAAGCTCAGCAGTAGGTTCATCGATCAATGTCTGAACGTGGGACTCCGGAACGCCGTAGGCGGTCGCAAGATAGGGTACGTCGAGCGCCATTTGTCTCTGCGGCGACAAGTCGCGTTGGTGCCGGTGCAGAGGTGTCTGAGGCTCTACACCATCTCTGTGTCCGTATTGAAAAATGGAGAAGGAGACTTCAGCGCGGACACAATGAAAGTGAGCGTAACCTAGTCTTGACAAAGGAAAGCGACCTGCTAAGGTAGGTTGAAAGACGCGCGCGACGGACGTGAATGAACATCTGCCTGCGGCCGGCCTCGGCTGCTTCCGGCGCCGACGGGTCCTTGGCGTGGAGAGCGGGAGGTGGTCCAAGCGCGCAACCTCCCACGTTGCCCTTGAGGATCAAGAGCGCAGGCAGCAGGGCGAATCGCGAACTTCGTTCTCATTGAGTCGTATCAAAGCTGCCATCATCTCATCCGCTCGGACACCGATACCTCAAACGATACTGCGGCTGCCGACATTGTGTGGCAGCGCCAGCGCCACAGCGCGCTCTGATATACCGGCTTAGTCACCCTCTTCAGTCAACGCGACACACGCAGAACACTGTCACCGCTCTGATATCGGCCAGCGAGGCTCTGCACGTTCTTTCACGGCCTCCACGGCCCAAGCGACGCGTATCACCACCGCGTTGACACGCGCCTGAATACATCTTGGCACGAGCACGAGGGAGTCTTGCTGTGAAGAGCTGCATATGATTTGAGGACTTCACCTGAAGAGAACCGAGGGGCTGCTAGGTAGCGGCCGGAGCGAGGACTCTGGCTGCGGTGCTGTTCAACCGCCCCACAACCACGCCCTCCGGGCTGCGCGGAAGTGGGGTGTGGTGTAGAGCGGCAGATCGGAGGAAGATGGGGGTGAACGAAGATAGTAGAGGGCCCAGATCAACGCAAGAGATGAGCGAGGAAGGGCAAGAAAGCCACGCGGAAGACTCTGGCGGCGATGACCGCGATGACGGCTCGGACGCCGATGCTGAAGTTGCGGAGTTCGAGGACTATGAAGATGCCGAGGAAGTGGGTGCGGTAGAGACACGATCGAGGACCAAGAGCAAGCAGATAGCTCGTAGGGCTGAGGACACTGAGTCGGGGGTAGAAGATGGAGATGGCGATTCTGACGATGACTCAAAGTCTGCAGAGGACTGGGAGGAGGACGACGACGCGGGCGAGGAAGCCGAGACTGGCAACCCTGTCGGGAGTCGTTGCATGTGAGTTGCGTGTTTCTCAAGCGCTTGCGGGTCGACGCTGACGCTGTCTAGATTCTGTGGACAGGACGAAGAACACGACCCCAGTGAAGAGTTCGAGGAGTACCTTGCATGTTGCGTGTGCGGAGACAACGGTAAGTGCCGATTCCTCATGAAGAAAAAGGGCCAAGAGAATTGAGAGCTTTTGCTTGCGCATTCTGTGACGCGAAAGTCGTCGTCCTAAGGATCAAAGCGCTGGTATGTCAGGACGCTGTCAATGCATTGGGAAGAGGGAGATGAAAGATTGGCAAGAAGGTGGAGAAGTGATTGCTTGATTGATTTTCAGGGTCCACGCGCTGACTTCCGTTCCTGCAGCGCACCGACAATGTGCCAGAGGTGAAGGCTCGCTAGCGTCCGATGAAGGTACGTTACCCGACAAAGCACGTATTGCCTGCCAAGACCAGTGCACCCCCCGCAATGCGACATCAGAGCTGACCGAATTTCACCGCAGATGCAATTCACTGGCGCTGCAAAGACTGCGTTGAAAATGGCCTGGAGGCCGACTTCAAGAATGTGCCTGACACGCTCTCTCGGCGCCGCTCTTCAGCGCCCAGAATGGCACGCGATCTGCTGCCATCGGCCCGAGGCGGAATCAAGCCCGACTCACATTCCGTCTTCAACACACTGATACTAGATGAAGATCCCATGGATGGTTCACGAGCGCTTAGAAAGCGCAAGACTTCGTCTGATGACGCCGATGAACCACCAAGGCAGATGGTACGAAAGCGTCAGCGAACGGGTTCGGAGCCAATACCACACGCAGATGCCGACTCGAACAACTTCGCCGTGATTGATGAAGAGCCTGACGAACTGGCCAATGCTGCCGAAACTAAGCCCTCGGCTGCCGCAGCCGGACTTGACGGTACCGTGGACGAAGACGAACAAGAAGGTGCTCACTCTCCCAAGTCGCGTTTCGGGCGTCCGCAACGACACCTCAAACTCAATAAAGGTGCGAGGATAGTATCGCGCACTGAAGAGCCACGGAGTGTGATTGTATCAATACCCATCACCGTCGCGCAGTGGGACGATGTAGAACGTAATGTTCTGAAAAAGCAAAAGCGTCGAGAGCGCGACCGCCAGCGCAGGCAAAGAAACAATCGACGTGCTGCCACTGCTGAAACCGAGGAACCGCAACATTTTCCTGCCGTACAAACAACGATGTATAGCAATCCATTCTACGCCTTCCCGGATCGCGAAACAGATGAGAGCAGAGGCAAACCTTATGGCGGAATCCTCAATGAGGCCGAAGCTGACACCGCACGCACATATCCTCAAGAACTCGATCGTCAGGCATTTCAGAATGCGCGCGAAACAGCAGAGCACCAGTGGAAAGAAAAGGTTGCGCAGGCCAGTGGGGAGACAACCGCTCGTTCAAAGGTTTCGGGTCAGCCGAGCAAGATCAAATGCATCAATTTCGGCCGTTTCGAGATCGACACCTGGCATGCAGCTCCTTATCCTGAGGAATACAGTCGCAACAAGCACTTGTATCTCTGCGAATTCTGTCTCAAATACATGAGCTCGGACTATGTCGCATGGCGACACAAGCTCAAATGCTCTGCTAAGCATCCACCCGGCGACGAAATTTATCGCAGCAACGTGACGCAAAACCCGGAGACTGGCGCGCCTACGACGCTCTCATTCTTCGAAGTCGACGGGCGCCGCAACCCGCTTTATTGTCAAAATCTGTGCTTACTGGCAAAGCTCTTCCTTGGATCCAAGACGTTATACTACGACGTTGAGCCTTTCCTGTTCTATATCATGACCGAAAATGACGAGTTCGGGTGTCATTTCGTCGGATATTTCTCGAAGGAGAAGCGCGGTTGTGGGCCTCTGCCCCGGATGACTGCTCAGCAGTGCGAGGGGAAAGACTTGCAAGCAAACGGTGGCGCAGAGGCTGAGGGAGAGGCCGTGTCACTGGACCCCGCCCTAAGCAGTCCAGGCAACAATGTCTCCTGCATTCTGGTGCTCCCTGTGCACATGCGTCGTGGCTTTGGACGTGTTCTCATCGAGTTCTCCTATCTCCTGACGAAGGTCGAGGGTAGGACCGGATCGCCGGAGAAGCCGCTTTCGGACATGGGTCTGGTTTCTTACCGCTCGTATTGGCGCAATGTCCTGTGCAGTCTGCTCCTTCGATACAAAGACCAAGAAGGTCAGGATAGCGAGGACAGGCCACAGATTTCTATCGTGCAAATAGCCAAGGAGACGGGGATGACTCCTGATGACATTATCTCCACGCTCGAGGCGCTTCGCTTCTTGGTCAGAGATCCAGTCACACGCACTTACGCCCTTCGACTGGATTACGATTACATGAGGGGTTACGTCAAGAAACATGCCCAGAAAACGAAGTTTGTGCTTGAGCCAGAGCTGCTTCGCTGGACTCCGTACGTCATGGGGCGGCCGACGAATCTTTTCGCGCTTGGAGAGGAAGCAAATCAGCCTTTGCAGACCGTCGCACCTCGTGAGGAAGCAGTACAGCTCCCGCCGGAACCCGAAGAGGGAGTGCAACAAGCGATCAAGGCGACGGAAGACGCCGTTGTTCAGAACCAAGAGGGCCCCACAGACGCCAAAGAAACGACAGAGACATCAGACTCCCAACCCAACGGGGCTTGCTTTTCGGCAAAGAAAGGCACGCCTCCTCCATTAACGTTGACGCCCAAGCCCTCATTTACCGAACAAGCCGCCGCGTCACCAAACCGGCGCTCACCTCGCAAGACCCCCAACGGCACTTCCGCAGCTGCACCCAAAGCCTCGAGTAGCGCGAGCTTCACCTTCCAACAACATACACCGATCGGGTTCATTCCCCCTGCCCGCTTCGAGATATTCCCGCCTGTCCCTGGTCTGGCTACTTCGTCCAAGCGCCGCCCTGGCCGTCCGACCCGGCGCGGTGGCAGCAGAAGCAACCACGGCACTCCTGCGCGACGCTCCACGGCTCGCACTCGGAGTCCACAAACTGCGACTAGCGGCGGAGGAACGCTCAGGCGCACCCGGAGCAAGTTGGCGGACGTGGCACTCTCAGCTGCGGATCAGGACGAGGAGAAGATAGACCAGATGGCAGATGATGCGGGAGAGGAAGGAGAGGCAGAGGCGCCTGGCGTTGTCGATGACGACGCGGACGACGATGAGGAGATTTTGTACGAGTGATTGGGACAGCCACGTAGTGTTAATGCTTCACCAGGGCGGCGTAGACTACATCTGGGATAGTTGGAAAACAGCGTCTGGGCTGGTACAGAGACAAAGGGACTGGACTGGGTACAGGGGCGTCACGTTCATCAGCGAAGACACGGCGCCACGCTTCTCTGGATGGAAGCGTCGTAGGTCTTTGTACCATGGCACTTGTTTGTTGTATTATAGCACGATACCCGCTGCTAACCTTCTAGGAATGGCAAATGAAGTTTGCGACCACGCAGATCTTGATCATCATTCACGTAGTTCTCATATCGAGGAGATACTTTGTCGAATTGGTATAGCACGTTTTCAAAACGTTCAAGGTATGTGGATCAGGGAGCCCAAACGCATTAGACCTGCGGTTTCGCCACCGGCTCCAACACAGTTCCAGGCTTGACCACCACCCTTGGCTTCGTCCCCCTCTGGAACACCTCTTTCGTAGTCCACTCAGGACCCACAGGGCCCCTCAGTCCGCGCTCGTACTCCTCCTTCCCTCCGACTCCAAAGGGCAACGAGTCTGCCAAGTACTTGCCGGCCTTCCGATCCTTCTTCTCGCTCACAATCACTTTGTCCATGTTCTTGTCTTTGCGCTTTGCGAGATCCGTGCCAATGGTTTTGTTTTTGTAGAGGGGGTTGTGCTTGGCTTTGTTGTTGGCGCGACGGACTGATTTCGAAAGGCCGGTGCCAGTCCAGGAGCCCCATCCGGGTAGGTGCGAGCTAGTCTCTTGGGGCGCTTCGTCGGCCGCAAGGTCGTCTTTTTCGGCTTTGAAGGCCGCTTGGACGTCGTCGCCAGCGAAGGCACGGCGATGATAGGCGGTCTTCTGTTCGGCGGCGGTGAGGACGGGGATCGAGGCGTCATCGGAGTCTCCTGCGTCGTTGTCGTGGGCGTTGCTGTACGAGACGGTGGTCCAGCCGTTTGTAATTCCTGCGTCGCCCGTTCTCTGTTGTTCGGCGGCATTGCTTTGAGTTTTCTCAGCTCCCTTGCGGGATGGCTTGTCACCTTGCTTGACAGGAGCTTCCATCTGCACGTTGATCAAAGCCTCGTTGCCCGCGAGGTTCCGCTGACCTTTTTTAGCTTTCTTCATAGGTGCTGAGAGCCAGGACGACTCAGACACAGCTGCCTGGGCCGAATCGCTTCTTTTCAGCTTCGCATCCAACTTCTTTGCGTCCCACACCGGGCCCTGCTTCAAAGGCTCACCGACGCCGCCAGATTTCTTGAGGATGCCTTCAAGCTGGCTTGTCGACTTACGAGACGAGTCTTCCATTGCTTCATCTCGGTCGTGGCTTTGAACGACGTGAGGGTGCTGATCGTCGTCAGACGAAACATCGCCTTCCTCCATCTCCGGCTTTTGCTGCTGATGAACCTTGGAACTTTGTTTGGCTTTCGGTCCAAAGATCGCACGGCCCAAACCTTGGTCATTAATCTCATCGTCGTCTTCGTTCTCATCTCCATCCTGAACAGCAAGCTCCTTTCGTAGCCGCTCGACGTCTTCATTATTTTGCGCTCGCCGTCTTGCATCCGCATCGCGCATGAACTTCATGCCGGCCACACCCTTCTGCTCGCCGACTCCAGAATCCTCTTTCAGTCTGAACAGCTGCTGCGCTGTTCTCGCAGCATCGTCCACTCCATCCTCGTTTTCCTCGTTGCTCCCGCTATCACTCCGCTCTTCCACGTCCTTCCCTTGTACCCTTCGCCTCAGTTCCTCCTCTCGACGAGCTTGATCCATGACAGCCTCTCTAGCCCCGTCATCCCAGGCGCCACGATTAGCCTGCTTCAAAGACTTGGCCCACTTGCTGTCGCCATGTTTAGTGCTCATACGCGCCTCAGCTCGGCGGCGGTCGGCCTGCTCTTTTTCATCCTCACCGACGGCTTGATCGCCAAGTAACTCTTGCTCTCTCTCCGCCATTCGTTCTTTTTCCTTGCGATGGACCCGTCGATATGCTTTGGACTTGATCTTGGAAACACGCTTGGCTTTTTTCTCTTCCCTGAACATGAGCTCTCGAGCCTTTCTGAGCTCCGCTCTACGCCGCATCACCTCTTCCACAGATAGCTTGTTGGTGCCCAGCTCTTCGCTCTTGAGAATGGCTTCCTCTTCGGCTTCACCATCGTCTTCTGCCTTGCCGGACACCATGCCAGATTCTTCCATAATCTTCCTGATATTCTCTTCCAGTTCCCCTTGTGGCTTGCCGTTCGTGACGAACTTGTCTTTTCCAAGAGGCTCTGCTTGATCTGGGTTTTTGAGTGGGAATTGAAGAAAATCCGCGCGCCGATTGCGGATGACAGTGTCCCGCCAGCGATCGAGTTGCTCCTTCGCCTTTGCGGAAGCCGCTTGGCGGTCGAGACGATCCTGTTGGCGCTTCGGTAGAGGGGCAGTCAATGTTGTGGGACGTGTGGACTTGTCGCGAGTTTTGAGAGCAGTGGTGAATTGCTTTTGGGCGGAAGGGTCGAGGTCAGCCAGCAGGTCGTCCACCGACAGCGCGGCCGCACGGTTGGACGAATTTGCTGTGCCCTTTGCCTGCTTGTCCTTGTCCAAGGCTTCGAGACGATCCCGCATCCGCGCAACCCGCTCCTCGTCTGCGCCGTCGTCCTCGTCATCCTCGTCTGCTGCGGAGTCTGAGGCAGAGTCGTCATCTTCTCCATCATCCGGACTCTCTTCGCCGAGTTCCGCCTTTGTGTTGTCCTTGGCCCCAAGAGTCTCGTCATCCTCATCGTCTAGCATTGTGGCCAGATCTACAGCCTCGTCGCCAAATTCAATGTCCTCTTCATCTTCGCCTCTGTCTGTGCTTTTCCCCTCATCCAGGTCCATTATTGCCTTATTGCTGCGAGTGTTCTCTCCCCTGCCCTTGTTGCCCTTCTTCTGTGAAGAAGATCCTCGAAAAGAGAATCCCTCGAATTTTTCGTCATCACTGCTGCCGAACGCCTCCTCACTGTCGATGTCACTATCACCATCGTCTTCTGCCAGACCTCCCATAGTCCACCGGTGTCCCTCGCCATCACTGCCCTCCTCGATGTCGTCGTCCTCGGCGCTTACTTTTGGCCGTTTACTCTCTGGCACATCTTCCTCCACGCTCTCCTCATCTCCATCCCCATCCTCGATCGCACGCCGTCTCTTGTGCTTTTGTGCTGGCTCGTCGCCAAGAATTTCGCCTAGACGATGTTGGCGACGGGGCTTCGAAGGTCCAGCGGATTCGGCAGCGATGGCGAAAGCGTTCTGCGCGCGATTATTGCGCTTCTTCTTTGGATTTGCCTTGCCGGCGACTGGCTGCAGACCAGATCGCGCTATCCGTGGAGGCATTTCGACTGAAAAGCTAAGGTGAGGGGACCTGTGTTTTGCATCCCTGATCCGCGTAAATTTTGGGAACGCCGATAACCGCGACCTCGAAATCTTGGCTCCCCCGAAGATCTCCGCATCTTCGCGCGTCTTGGCACTCCCATCGTCACTCGTAGGATCATTGAATGGTCTCGTTCTCAGTCTTCACAGACACCGAGGGAGACATCGACGCAATATGCAGCCAACCACAGCTCTACAGACAGCTATTCGGCGTCTCCCTTTGACCACAAAACAAGGACCGCACAACTACTACAAAGGCAATCGAACAGGCGCTCTTGGAAGGCATACAAAATACGGCGGCTATATCATCGACTTCGCCAAAGTGCGAAATTACATCTGCCCTGACCTGAACGGCTTCCAAGTACGTACAACGCGCAGTTGTGCTTGTCACAACCAAACCGTTGGAATCGACTGACGCGCGCAGCTCACACCATTCGTAAGCAATCGGATCGATCTCCCGAAGGGCAGCTTCCGCGGTAGCCCAATGGACGGCAAGGCGTATGTCGAAAAATGGAAAGCGGAGAATGTGCATGAGCTGGAGCGGTAGTAGGTTGCAAGGGTCCAATCAACGACCTGTCTATGAGGAATCGAGAGCGCAGGAACGCGTTCGACGGATGCTGAACAACTGGGGAACTGTTTCAGCGACATTATACACTACTTTGAGGTCGGAGGGGATGTCCATTCTGCAGCCTTTTTCCGTGCGCTGAACGCCAACCGACGGGGAAGCGAGGGTTCGCGATGACAGCAGGGCACGGGGAAACTTGAGACGGTGTGAGCATTCTTCAATGTTGAGTTGCCGTCATGGCATTGAAAACTCAATACAATCGGGCCAGGGCGGAAGACAGATGTTGGCTCTTGCAACAAAGCAGCTGATGTACGAGTATGTGTAAATTATTATGACAATGTCGACCAGCGAAAATTTCAAGCC
Organism: Saxispiralis lemnorum; assembly: GCA_034509035.1. Classification (NCBI taxonomy): domain Eukaryota; kingdom Fungi; phylum Ascomycota; class Dothideomycetes; order Mycosphaerellales; family Aeminiaceae; genus Saxispiralis; species Saxispiralis lemnorum. The sequence goes on from JAWXCT010000155.1 coordinate 84,338, forward strand.
TTTTGCCCGGTTGATGTCTAGATACCGAGGTCGCTTTTGCATACTCGTATCCCCATTCAAGGGACATCCAGGGACATATAGGTTCCAGAAAAAGCTCATCGGCGTCTTCTCTGAAATGTAGAGAGGAGTTCAGTCGTTGAGACTGGCACTTATCTATCATCAAGGCAAGACTCTTGTGGAAGGTAGAGTAAACCCTTGTGCGCTTCGTTACTCGACAACACAACGAACAGTGCCGCCGTTGCTACTGTCACGCCCTTTTGCAATTGGTACATATGAAGTGATAAATGACAGGAATGATTTGGACTACGGTCGCTAAACGTACTCTGCGGCTGGGGAAGTGTGTGAGCCGCTCGCCTATTTTAAGATCCCCTCAGGGGTGTTTCCTGCATTACGGTGCCGGCTTTGCTTTCGAAAGCTCCAGAGCAGCCTTATACCATACTACTAAAGATACTTCACACGATCCATGTCGTTTACAGGTGCAGAAATGCTCCAAAACATATCATTTAGGCTTTATCCTGCCTACCCCTCAAGGCAGGCAGCCTGGGATCGCTGAAATGGTATCCTCCGCAAAGCGCCCTCAAAAGACATTTCCAACAGGCTGCCATTTAAACATGCGATACGGCATTCTTCGGAGCCACGCATAAGAGGTGAGGTCAAAGAATGTTGCAAAAGAAGCGTAGAGGTAACTGTGCAACGACCGTCCTGCGACCTTATGTATCGTGACCAACATCACTCTAATGACGGGCTTTTGGCACCCCGAGGTGAATGTGTGACGGCTTGGCAACAGCCCCGTGAGCTGTGTCCCTCTTGGATTTGCAGCTGAAGGGATTTCCAAAAGAGCGCCCGGAGCGCCTTACGGGCAGCTTGTAAGTAATCCACTTCCTCACATGCGGCCCGACGAGACATGATGCCGCGGCTCATCAGCCAGGCTCAGGGATGCGCGGATCAATTCCGGCTTTTGATTGTATGTCTATATATTGCATATTTTCGATGCAAATTATAACAAGACTTGAATATGACAATCTTCAGAGGCTCGGTATTGAAGCCCGATGATTTCGGGGCGAGTTCCATTACCATGAACGTCGTGTGCCTCTGCCGCGATGGACAATTCATGATGATGTGGCACTATGGCGGAGTGGTTAACGCGCTGCCCTGCTATATCCGAAGCTGAGGTTTAACCTTGGGCTGCAAGGCAGTACCTTCGGGTGCGGGAGTTCGAATCTCCCTGGTGTCGTTTTTTGGACTTCTGTGACGCTGTTTTCGACCTTTTTTTGCTTGGTATATTGTTTGCGACTTCGCACGACGGTGTGCGACATTTTGGCGACTTCTGTCCAGATGATGGAGGATCTTCCGGAGGATGCCACGGCGCAAAGGCTGTGCCGCCTTATCGCTACCGAAACCTGAGGGCAGGCAATGCTCGAGCACGCCCCGGTCTGTACCACAGTGGTGCTCTGCAAGGGACAGACCTGTCCCGGATAGTCCGCCTTGTTTATCCAACCGTTGCAAGCAGACGACCAGGGACACCTTGCAGCCTGTCACGCCTGCGCTACGACTGTCTCCGGGGTAGAAGCCCTGGCCCTTCCACGACACCTGGGTACTATTACGCAGTGGCGAAAGCAATGCGGCGACGCAGGGCTGCATGCTTGTACAGGGCAGTATACGTGCAGCACTCATGCGCTTTTCTCCCGAATGGCCAACGTCGAATTGATCCGGACGATCTTGGTATTATCTTATGTTAAGCCTCACTTGTCTCGTTCCCTCTGGCCTGTCAAGCAGCAACGAAATTTCGCACGAGCCTGCGGCCATTGCCCTGGCGCACTGCAACATTGCTTTCGAAGAAGCTCTCCATCTCTCTTGCGCTCTAGAGATACGCCACCTTTGTCAATGCTGTGCACATACCTCCCGTCGCCCTCGAACACGAAGCAGGAAAGGATGTACGGGGCCAGTTTTCCAATAGCCCAATCGAAGCGGCTACCCACATCCAATACTCGCCCCTCTGCAAGCTCCGCTGGTAAGCAAGTTAAAGGAGCTGCCATCTACACATTTGTACGAGAATTGATCAGGCAGGGAATTCCACCCGATTCATCGAGGAAGCCGCGCAAATCGTAGGCAGCAGGCACGGTCTCTTCGAATGTTGCTCGTCTCCCCATTCGGCGCCCAATCGTTGGAGTGAGCACTAAGATGTCGCTCAGACAGTGGATAACCAGCTTGGTGGGGTGGTGTTCCTAAGTCGAACTGTAGCTTGCTTTCGTCACGAGCACGGACAACATCTGGCGCTGCTGATTTACGATTCAGACCTGACAGGCCACCGGTGCTTCACGCAGGAAAGACATAAGTGGGCGCACCGAGGAAAGAAGGTATGGACTCCAATTCGTTCTTTTCCTCCTCAGCTTTGACGCGTAACAGCATGCAGCAGACGCTTCTGATCTGATTGCAGGTGCCATATGAACTGAGACGAGCTACAAAGTGAGCGCAGTGCAGTAGTCCGCGAGGATGCAAGCGGGACGTTTTGGACGTCTAAGTGTAGCAAGCATTTGGCCGCTGCCGAGGAAGGTCGGCTCGAGAAGTCTTGAGTGCGACTTTGATGATGTTCGGTAGTTTGCCCTTGCCCTCCTTCCACATCATACCCAAAGCTTGCGTCGAGCGAGCGAACAGTGACCCAGGCAAAGATCTTCTAGGGTGGCCTTTTGGCGCTTGCGAAGGATCGCACTCTGAGCAAATGGAATGTACCCGGCCGCAGGAGGGTGTCGCCATTTTCTCCTTTTCCTCGTTGCGCACCCGGCTGCTCGTCATAGTGCTCAACTCTCCCTTTCATCTCCCAGTTCGAAAGAAGCCCTATTAGGAACGTGGAGCCCATCTTCGCACCTATTATAACCGACTTCAGTCCTCTCACTCCCGCGCTACCTTGACCATCGCTTCTCACCTCACCTGAATCGAAGCAGCCCATCTGATTCGATATTTCCCACTTCGACATTCTCCCCACGCACTCTCAAGAGACGGCATTGCGAGTTCCTGCCATTAAGACGCATCGTCCAACTCTTGCAGCCTCCACTATGATCTCCGAGACTCTCGCTACAGTCATCATGGCCACCGACAGGAAGCGGATAGGATAGATCGGAAATGGCCCATCGACTATCCGATCGAACTTCGCTCTTCCCGGACGCCTGCTCCCAGAGCGCCTGGAGCGATCGAGGTCAGAGAAGGATACCAAGGCAGCATCGTCCAAACGCGTGACAACCATTGTCTGATCCTGCTACCCAAGAACGACGTGGTCAGCTAGACCGCGGCAGCCAAAGAATGGGTGTCCCGTGACCTGGTCAAGATCGGGCGCAATCGCAGGGTCACCGAAGATGCACAATGGAAGCTTTGGCACCAGCAGCAATGACCTTGCCCAAATCAACCATGACGGGTCAGCTTGACGTCTCCAAACGAACGCCCATCGATTCGCTTACCCAGTATAATGGGAATCGCAATGAACTTCTGGTTCAGCCAGTGTACCTGGAAAAAGCTCTCAGTACACCAACTAAAGTTTGCTACATAGCTGGGAAGATTCTCCAAGGAAGCCAAGAAGCGAGCAACGCTGTCTTCCAACTTTTGGCTTCCGGCAAACTTGACCTCCTCCGAGGCATGATATTTGCCGCGAAGGATGGCAGCTCTATTCTCGCAGGCACTATCAAATCGCACGCATGGCTCAAAAGAGCACCATGATCCCCATCTGCTGCTTGAAGGCCGCCATTCAAAACGATGAATCCATCAAGCTGGCGGAACAAGTCTCTGTGGACCTGTTCACTACATACGCGATTGCGGTGCTGAGCTTCGAGCCAAGAACTTTTCTTCCGGGGACCGATGAGGACGACAAAAATGCGTCTGTCATCAAGCGCGCTCAGTCTTGGGTATTGGACAAGCAAGTGGCAGTTTTTTTGACCGCTCAAGCGAGGGAATTTTCTGCAATGACAGGCTGGCCCGTTGGTTTCCTCCGTTCTGACAAGCACAGACCCTTTGGCGCGACCGGAGGCGTGAATTGGAACTGGCCAATGATCGATATCCAATTTTCCCAGATCGTTTGGATCATGCAGCAGATTCCAGGAGTTGGCGTCAACTTCCGCCGCGGTGCATGTCGGGCCGAGCACTTGATCAAAGGAGGCCTCTTGATGTACGCGAAAAGGGTTACGAGGCGCAAGAAGCAAAGAAGAAAAGCTAGCACCAGTTTCCCCCGAAGAACACCATGGTGGAAATTGTCTTTGCGATACGGTACAATCACGCTCACGAAGTGTCTTTCACGCGAGCTCCCACTGTCGGCATCTACAACGATTGGGCCGAGGCCAGCAAGATTGCCATGAGGTTCGAGTGGATCGACGATCAAGACCGCGCGCAATCAAGGTACATGCGCGTGCCAGAGCCTGAGAACTCCGCCGGAAAAATTACAAAGGGAGTCACGCGGGCTTACAATGTGGGTGTCGGTATGGTAGGTTATTTCAAGCAGCAGTAACGAACTCCTGCCGGCGAGACATCGCGAAGAAGTTTTTCTGGGTCTCTCCATGGCTTTATCATGTGCCCACCTGCATCAAGCCTGACTTTCAACCCGTATGGGCACCCCCCAACAGAGGGAATTTGGTGAGAGGCAGGGACGTTCATGACCAAAGGGAGCTACTCGTCAAGTGCGTATGAATGGGTGAGACTACGGCAAGCATTGTAGGCTAATAAATCGGGTGTGAATCAGTTGTCGGCAATCACACGACCTCAACCCCATCGTGCGCCTGCGCAGGATGCACTTTTCCCGCCATCTCTTCGACCTTTGTGGGGCTGTGCTGCTTCCACATCGCGCCTCCAGCCGCATTGCTTTCATTGAGAAGCTCTCGAAACCTTTTCACGGCCTTTTCATTCTGCGCGGCAACGTCAAACTCGTTCGTCATGGCTCCAGCCCCTTTGAAGAACCCCTTCATCTTTTCAATGTCCCCGCTGACCTCGGGATCAACGCACGCGAAAATCCTCCCGAATCTCCTAGCGAGCTCGCCAATAGCCTCCGCTCGTGGCCTCCTGATGTTGTCGAAAGCCTCCAGTAACGCCGGGACATCTTTTTCCGTCTTGGCTACACTGAAGAGCGCATCGAGAACGCATGCATCCTCGAGGGCCTGCGCAGCTCCATTACCCGCAAATGGCAGCGAGGCGTGCGCGGCATCTCCCATGATGGCAACACGCCCATTGGCATAGCTGGGGCACGCATCGTGGTCCTGCGCAGTCCATTTCATGCTCGGGTCCTCGGCAACGAGACGCACAATTCGCTGCGCGTCTTCGGAGTAGTCGGCGTAATGGTCTGGATTCAAAGGCTTAGGCGAGCCATCCGCCATAAATTCACATCCACGAACAGCCACGCCGGCGCTGATGCGCGTGCGACGCTGGAGTGGTATCACGTTGACGTGCCCCTGAGGACCGAGCAGGATCGGCGTCTGACGGGTCCATTTCTCGTTGATTCTGCCCGAGGCGTCAGAGGTTGATAGCAATGTCCGGTATATCTGCCACCGGTCATGGTTTTTCGGATGCAGAGAGGGATGGTTGGTGGGCAGGACGTAGGCTCTAGTTGGACTGTGAATGCCGTCGGCGCCGAGAAGAAGATTGCAAGTCGCCTTAGTGCCGTCGTTAAAGGTCAGATGGACCGTGTTCGTCTTCGGTGACTCGGAGATGGATTGTAACTTTTTATTGTAGCTGAGGTTGGTGTTCGGGAACAAGGCCAGGAATCCAGCGAGGAGGTCTGCACGAGTTATCGACTTTCGACCTTTGGCCTTGCCCAGCTCCGCCACTAGCTCGCCCAAGTGCTCACCGTGAGCGATGATGACTTCGGTCGAGATCTCCTCATCCTCCCCACCCATGGAAGCAGCGTTGTCGAAGTATGAATTTCGCAAATCCGGACCGAGAAGTAAAAGGGCTTGAATTGCATTCTTGTGTAATGCCAGTCCAGCGCCGACATCCTTGTGGGAGGAGACTGATTCGTAGACGTGGAAGTTGATGCGCTCGGCGTGTTTCTGATGGAACGCGGCGGCGAGAGCGAGTCCTGCGATGCCACCGCCGGATATAGCGACGTCAATCTTGTCGTTAGACATTTTACTAGCTGTTCGAATATGGAGGTCGAGCAAGAAAGCTAGAGATATGAAATGAGAGGACTCCTCGGGCAACGATAGAAGCCCTGGTTTGATAGGTGACGACGCGCATTATGAGAGCATAGAAGCACTCCAAGTACTCAATTGGTAGCCTGCGTCGGACATTTACTAGCTGCAGGGTCTCGGAAAAGGTTCACAGCCGCCATGTTGCGGACACGAGTGCGAGGGCGTCCAGGGCCAATTTGCTGCTCGCAAGTTAAGCATGTATGCGCGCTTTTCTCGCTGTTGAATCATTGGTGGTCGCGTTGGAATTGACAGTCCACATACAATCGCGCTGTCATTCGACAAGTCGTGACCGCCCCACGCCCTTATCCAAGAGATAGAGTCTGTCTAAAGTCATCCTGTTCCGATCTCGTGTGCTATCGTATCGTGCTCTCGGAGTCCGGAGGGGTGAGCTTGTGAAACAGGCTTTCCACCGAGTGCCTTACAGTGTACAACACAGAACGACCGGAGAGCACATTTAGTTCTTCAGCTGATATAGCTTGCAATTTGACCTTCCATCTTTTCGACCAGTGTCGCTGTCGGATCTGGTCCAAAAATGCCAACATGATAACTGAAATCTACATTGTGAAGAAGGTCGGGGACCACCAAAAGTTCGACCTCTTTCCTAATACGGTAACTCGGATACAAAATGCACAAATGTCGAAAGAGGCATTGTCTGAACATGCCTCGAGAAATAGAAAATGCTTACTGTATACAAGGATGAAAACAGCCAGGCGTCTCCTTCCAAACGAAAAACGCACGTGCCGTTTACTAGGGCGCAGAACATTCTCTCCTACAGTGGGCACCAGTGAGAACCAACATCAACCCAACACATCGGAGAATCGATCTAGCTTCAATACCTGCAATCAACGACACTTTGGCAGAGTTGTTAACGGGGCCAGTGTGAAAATCATACAACAACTCGCCTGTGCGACCCTGCTGACCGCCGCACGGGCTGCCCAGCTAGGTACTTCCTTTGTCACCGAAGCCAGGAGAAAATTGTAGTCTGCTAGGCAGTACATTTGGGTGCGAGAGGTGTAAACAATCCGGACGACCGCAGTAGCTGGATGAAGTTAGGTGCAACAGGCTATTGTGATTCAGACATCGTGAAAGGCTGTAAGGTTCAAGATGGCGAATATACACCCGTCTCGATGATGGCGCGCGTGAGAAAGTACCTCGACCATTCATGGCTGTGAATTCATCACCCAGAATCTCTACACCGGTGACACGTTGATTGGCTGAAAAGACCCACATAGAATTGCTCAGACATCACTACCTAGTCAAAGTCGTGCCAGCAATCGCTACAATACCAGTACTGCGTCCCGCTAACGAGATCCGGCTTATGTGACTTATCCGACAAGAGTGTCGTGTTCTTCGCGGTCAATCTAAAAGCACACGGAGGGAACGAGCCATCTGAAGGGAACGATGCCACGTCCGATGGGTCCCAGCTGCCGCCGCCGCCACCGCTCTTGGCGCACCAGTACGCGCTCCGCATGTAGCCTTCGATGTCGAAGCCGTACTTGTCGGTTAGCAGATCGATTTCATTCTCCTGGCTGGGCCAGGTCCAGCTGCATTTGACGGAGTCGCCCCAGTTGAACTTTTCGTCATTGCCGCATTCAAAATTCCAGGCGATTTTGGCCTTCATCATGGAGAGACAGAGTCCATCGTCTTCGAGGTCGGCCTCCCAGTACTGGTGGTCTCCGTCACAATCATCTTCAGACAAACCAGGGTCTGCGATGACGCGGAAATACGACTCGTTAAGTGCAGCGTCCACGAGTAGTTGGGACTGCCGAGTGATTAGTCTTGAACGACTCGGGAGTGGCCGCCACACTTACAGTCTTCGAATAGACATCAGCAAACGCGTCGTCCAGCTCGCTCGCGGTCTGGTCTAGCAACCAAGTCCCATCTGCGAAGAAGCCTGCAATGGGGTTGTCATAAGACCCTCCCATGCCCGGCCGGGTCCCCAACTCTGGGAGGTCGGCGGGATCCGCGTCGTCGAGCAGGCCTGCGGATGCCTCTTCGGAGAAGGGGTTATTGGGATCGTCAGCCAACTCTTGCACTTCACGCCGGTCAGGGTCCGTCGTGATGGCGCCATTCGCCAAAGCTAACTGCCGTTGAAGCCCTTCGAGCGTGGTGTCAAAGAGGTTTTTGAGGACGGCTTCCAGGTCCTTAGGGTCGACCTCCCCTCCCCCTTCAGCGTCATTTTGACCAGCCAGCCGGATAACGTAGGACGTCTCGAAGATGGCCGCGGCAACACCGGCCGAGACCGGACCGGCCAAAGTGCCCAAAAAACCAAAGGCTAACGACACCATGCCAAGTGCGTTAGCCACGGCGTCCGCGAGCACGTTCGGCGCAGGCCGGCTGAATTCATCGGCTATCGCATTGATGTCGAAACTCGAGCTCAGCGTTTCGGTGGTCAAGCGTGTTTGTAACGAGTTTATTTGATCCTGGAGCCTGACGACGGCGCGAAGGGCCCAATATGCGCCTCCTTTCCCCTCTGCGCTGTGTGACTGTTAGCATCGCAGTTCATCGAATGGTTCGACAGCCACTCTTACACCAGCATCCTGCAATCGTCTTCGTCTCCAACGACGTCGCACGTTCCATCCAGGTTGGAGCATCCATCGGCCGGCAGATCACCAGCGGCATCTCCCAAGGCGAACTTTGTCAACTTCGAGACCCAGTTCTGCCCTGGCGGGTCAATGGAACTTTCGAGAAATACGTCGAGGAAGGCGCCAACTCCACGGCTGTTCCAGATATGCAGTGCGGTATCACCGTCAATGTGAGAGCTGCTCTCGCACATTGCGTCTGGATCGGTGAAGTTGACCTGTACCTCATCCTGTCGCGATACGACAACTGAGAACTTGTCGCTGGGATAAAACACGGGGGAAGCTGCCGAAATCGCAGCAAGGCCAATAAGGGCAATCGTTTTAACGGAGGCCATGTTGATCGTACGAACTGCCGGCAGAAAGTACTTTGATTAACCTGGCAAGGTGAAGGGGATGCTGAGAGAGCACAAAACATCAAGAAGTGGTAGCGAAAGAGCGACCTATTTATTTCTTCCGTTTTGATGCTGGTTGAGATGGTCACGACGCCTGATCGCGGGCGGAGCAGGGCGAAGCAGGGCGCGGACGGTGCTATGAAACGACCACCCACTACTTTGATGGAGCCTTCGCCACGACGTCGGCCCACTCTGATGCAGGGGGACTATTGTTCAAGACGCAATCACGTCATAGCGTCGAAAGCACCGACGTGCGCAAGGAAGACGGGACGAATGAACGCGACAGTAGATCACGAAAGCCAACATCAGGAATTTCAGGCATTTGTGAGGTGGAACAGCCATGAGAAGTGAGAAGGCTTCCAGTCCAAATGCTGCAGGCATATGACCATGATTTCCATTAGCAAAAGCCGTTGAAGGATCGAATGGAGGGCTCGCCAGGAAGGATTGCATGACCAACGCGGAGATATTGGTGTGGTGGGAAGGCAGACGGTGTCGAACCAGGCGGAGGGTGTGGCCACCCTACCTTGGCAGGGGCGAGAGATCGAGGCACGCGAGTGTGGAGCAGGGTGGCCGCAGGCGTTACAAGACGGCAGGAGGAAGCCAACCCTAGAGGTTCCGACGGCGTGTGCGCAGACAATGCGAGGGACAGCTCGACATCTGCAGGCCATCATGCAGCCATTGGCACGGTACCAGCGTACTGGCAAGTGTTGGTTTCCCGATTTCAAGGCCTTCGACGAGAAACAAAGGCTTCGCCCGTCGCGTTCTGCCAGTAGGTGCCGTGGAAAGGCGCGCAAGCGGTGTTGGTCGCCTGGCTTCTCAACGTGTCGCCTTGCGAGGCGGCGCTCAAGGCAGACTCGGCGGGATGTTGGTCGTGCTCAAAGGCTCCCAAGATGCGCGGCTGCCTTCATTGCAACGAAAGGATCCCGGAGAGCGATGCGTTAGCGCTGGTAGGTCTTCTTCCAGTGCGCCTCCCGTGATGAAACCTGTCGGTGATCTTGACAGCAGATTCGAGAGCCTTGGCGCGAGTCCACCATTGAGTCGGGCGCTGTGCGCTTGTGGGAGGCACGCACGCATAGTCTCTGCTAAGGATTATTGCTAAGCACTTAGGAGGTAGGGCAGGTGGTTGAAATGATGATGATCATAGCTCGTCCCAGTTAACCACTGGCGTGGTGTTGGTATTCGTGGTGCGACTCATTGTCGTCAAAACCATTCGAGTTTCTCGGGGCATTTTCATGCGGACAGCTGCCTTTCTTAGCAAGGACAGGGAATCTGATGTTCGCCGTGGGACCATGGAAGATCTCTCATAGCACAGTGAGCTCAATGTTGGCACACTCTCGGAACATGAAGCGATAGAAGAAGGAAGGAGGAGAACGAAGGAGGTGAGATGTGGACAACCAACATTGATGATGCCTTAGCCTCCAAAGACTGTCTGCGCCAAGGACGGAAACCCGACTCTAGCAAGGCGGCAAAGCGGTCAGCACAAGGCAGACATCTGAAACCAATCAAGTGCCTATGCCTCTAGCATCTTTTACCTGATGCAGTAGGGTCCGTTTCGTGGAATGCTATTCTCGAGCCTGGTGCCGGGTCCTTCACCATGTAAAGGTTCTTGATCGAGTCATTCAGTTACCACATCAAGCAGGTATCTTATCCTTCTAATAAAACTTCTTGCCACTAGGTAATCCTGCTTGCGGCTACCAACTTCGTTACAAATCTGTTCGCCTTTTTTTAGAATGACAACTCTTCTCTGTTTTGTCGTTCCCCCACAGTACGCACAATTGAGTAAATGTCGACAATTTGATGTTCCATTATTGGAACAGATGAGATTCCATCGGGTGAAGATTGTACCATGCCCACACCGCGCCGCCTCCAGAACCCGCAGAGCGACGTATCCTCCAACACCGCGCTAACCACGACCGCTGCACTACCGCTCAAAAAGTGAGATGCCGCAGCAAAATTTCAGCCCGTCTCTAACTGTGAGTGAAAACTCAACAATATTCACGATGCAGGAACGGGAAATTCCGTGCAGCGTTCACCTGCCCTTCTCTTCTCATGACACAGCAATGCCACAGACCCCCACGCGGCGCCTTTGAGCGCCTCCCTCACGAACTCTCCTTCATGCGCCCGCACGCGCTGCAAGTCCACCATCGATGCTCCATGAATGCACCGCACTCCGCGCAGTTCCAACCCAACCCGCCACTGTTGTCCCGCGAACTCGCACCGGACTCAAAATCCGGAGGCGTACCGCCGCCCGTCCTCGGCCTCTCCCACGCCCTTCGTTGCCTGTCGACGGCCCCGTTCGCGGCAGAATTTGTGTTGGCGCGCGGCTTTTGGGCAGGCTTCTCGCAGAGGCAGGCGTCACAGGTGAGGTAGGTGAGGGGGTTGATGCAGGTGCAGACGTCGCATGTCCAGTGGTCGGTGCGGGAGGCGTCGGGGTCGAAAGGTTCGGAGAGGTCGACGATGGGGCTAGGGAATGAAAGTGTGGCTGTGGGTGCTGTCGATGGGTATGCGGAAGGGGAGAGCAGGTCGACAGTATCGTTGATGTTGGATCGAGTCGCCTGATCTGCGATTTTGCGAGGCGGGCTTCTCGCCGGCGCCGTCGTTGGGACGGAGGTGGTGCGATCGAGGTGGGGTCGTGAGTTGGTACATCGGGTGCTTTCTTGCATGGCCCATTTCAACTGCTCCTCCTCAGTTGGGTGATCTGACTGATTCGTCTTCGGAGTCGGGCGTGATTCTGTGGTCGGATTGTAAAGGCCGTTCTCCGGGTGCCACGCAAGGCCGCCCTTAGGTGGCGCCTCTGAGAAAGTGCCTTCGAGCTTTTTGTCCTCTTCTTCGATCATCAGATCATACAGTGCTTGTGCGATTGCTCGATTGTTGGCGTCGTCCTCTGCTTTCGTGGTGAACGACTGATTCCCCAGATCCGAAAGCTCGACGGCGTCTTTGCGACCAGAGCCGCAGCCCCTGTCAATGGTGTTGCGCCTGATGATTTGATCAACAATCACTTGTCTTGTATCGTTCCCACGATGCAGGGGGGTTCCTCCGAGGCGTTGGCCAGAGCCCTTGGTGAGGATGGCTTGATTTTGTCGATCCTGCGCGCTGTCTCGAGCAAGTCTGCGCATCTCATGCAGCGGAGGCACACCTCGTCCGCCTAGTCGGTGCCCTTCGGAAAGGAACCCTTCTCCTGTGTAACCCTTCCGCACGAGCACATCGTGTTCGTCACGAAGCTCGTCCCAGAGCCGGTGGAAGTTGGAGTCATGCTCGCCCCAGATAATATGACTCAACTCGTGAAGCATCGTATCCACGACTTCTTCCACGGGTAGAAAGAGGTCGTGATGCCGATGGTATCGAAGGCGTAGGCATATCTTGCTTCCTCGATTGACATTCAGCCCTAGGAGGTTTTGCTCCGGTGGCAAAAACTCTGCTAGAACGGTTACCTTCCAATTTCGCTTCCGCATGATGGGTTTCACGAGTGAACCGACTTTGCGGAGCATGGAGAGAGCAGCGTCGGCACGCTGAAAGCCTTGCAGGTGTTCGTAGGCGTTGAACAGGGCATCGTTCTCCTTAAACTGTGAGGCGTACGATTTTTGCACACTAGACGGTCCTCCAGACCGCGAGGACTGATTCCCATCTGGGTGGCTTGACCTCTTCCGTTTCCCGTAGATGGGCATCTTGCGGAGAGTGCGCGATGACCTTCGGTGGCAACAAGCACGCACAACGAAATGAGTTCCTATGGCATCGCGGACGGCCCTTCTTCGTAGTGTGCGCGAGATAAGGGTAGAAGTGCAAGAATGCGTCCTTTCTATCGCTCTTTTTTCTCATGTGGACGAGTGGGAATTGATGAGAGTAACAAAAGATTGCTTAGGGCTGGTAGATGGACAGACTTAAGTGAGCCCCAAGTCCGCATAGTCTGGACGCACGCCCGAGCGGAGGCCTGCGCATCTCGCCTTTCCTGATTTGATCAACTGACGAGTGGTTCGCGCCGCGCCATCTGGCCCGCCTCGGGCACGCCCGTCATCTGCCACCCGCTTGCGGTCTAGATTCGCGAGCGCCTCCGTCAACACTTCTGTGCTCCTGTCCAATCCGTCGAGCGCGGTCCGTTTGCCTGGGACGGGATGCGAGTACCCTCATCCGGCATGCCCGGTCGGTACGCCCAAATGCCACGGCCTCACCGTTGTCGTAGTTGATCTTGCTTGGCCGAGGGCAGAGCGCGAAGTAGCATCCTACCGTAGGTGCTAGCTTCTCGAGCGGTCCTCTTCTTTTCCCTCTCGCCCTGATGGTCGGCCTGCCGCTCCTCGGCGCCCATTCTGAACCTTAATTCTCCAGCGTGCGTCAGAGCCGTCGGGTCGGATATGTTCTTGAGCTTCACTGCTTTTCTGCGCGCCAACTGAATGAGGAGAGGAGGACGTGTTTTGCCACGACGCGGCTTCTAGCACATACACTCCAGGCCTTGCACTCTTCCTATCCCGAGCAGCGGCAGGGCAAAACATCCATCAACGCACTCCCCCCAGACACTTTCAACCGTCCATCCGACCCCGCACCAAACCGGCTCGTGGAATTGCGCGAGGCAGCAGCACGCTCGAAGACGAGAGATCCCTGAGAGACAATGCGCTTCGGTAACACCTGACTGGCATTGAATGACTAGTGCGGGTAGCCCGACCTTTTTGGGGGAACAGGACCTGGAGGAGTTCGGTCACCATGTCGGAGCCCAAGGTGTCCTTCGGTGAAGAGGAGGACCGAGAGAAGACACCCAAGTCGGGGGAGATACGGGTTCAAGGTGGATTAGCAGACTACTTCTCTGCCGGTTGCGAGGAGCACGGGGATACAATGGCGACCGCGGGCGGGGGAAGGCGAGCATCGTTGTCGCTCCGGATTCCCCCATCGCAGCCCAAGGTGGATGTTGCTTTCGCCGCCCTGCAGTATCTGCCCATGCCAGTGCTTGTGCTATCCAGCGACAAATCGATCGTCTTCGCGAACGCAGCAGCTGGCAAACTATTCGGCGTAGATTTGGAATGTTTAGTTCGAACGCACAGAGACGGCAGCTCCAGATCTGCCAGTCCTGCTCCAGAGAGCCCGACGGAGGTGTTCTACGGCATGCCAATATCTGAGCTGGGTCTCGATCTTTTGCGGGGCGGTGCTGCGATGTTTGTTGCATGGAATGATTTTCTGGACACCGTGGTGGACGATGCCGAGAGAGCGGATCGTGTGAGCCCGCAATCGAGTCCGCTTCCCGAGAAGAGCGCACCCGGCGGGACAGATAGCATCGACCCGGGAGAGAAGCGTTCCAGGTCAGCCGGGTCGACGACACCAAGAGGACTCAGAACCGAAGTCCACGATGCTATGGCCGAGGTCGTCTTCTCCACGGACCGAGACAAAAGCACCGGTCTGCCTTTGGTCTCACGTCACGATATGTCAAGCCACACGCAGGCCCAGATGATTGTGTCTGTCTGGCGAACGGAGGAAGAGCAGTATTTTACGCTCACTTTTACTGCCTCGTCGGATGAACACTCGAGCCCCTCTCACTCTACCCGCACTACCAGTCGGACGGTTTCACGTGCTACGACCACCCATTCGGCCAGCCTTGACTCTGGGATGAGCTCGACCTCCAGCTCCAATTCGTCAGCTCCACAAAAATCACATTGGAGACGATCAGGAACATCGATAACTACTACAAGTCCTCACGCTAGTAACAGTCCAAGAACACGAGTAACGACTGATTTCCCTCCGAGAGGTCCCCCCGCGAAGACCGACGAAGCCACGGCGCCAAGTTACTTCAGCAAAATCAACAAACTCAAAGATGCGATCCTGAACAGCATGGATTTGCCAGCGTACGCTATGTGGAGGGACTCAACCTTTGGCGTTCCGAACAAGGCAGCGATAAAATTGCTGTATCCCTGGAGCGACGGAGAGTTTGATTCGAACGAGCAGGCACGAGACTTTCTCTCCCGTTACATCCTCTACTACCCAGATTTTTCGGAGCAGCTGCCCTTCGAAGATCTCCCTATTTTCCGTCTCATGCGCGAACAAAAGCGATTCGAAGGCTATCGAGTGGGTATGTACAGCGCGAAAGACGGCTCGCGAATCCTTTTTGATGTCAACGGCGAAACGCTCCTGGACAATCAAGGCGAATTCGTGGGGGGACTCGTCATCTTCAATGATATCACAGATTTTGCCAACACCATTCAAAGGCAGCAGCGGGAGAACGAGGACCAGTTCGAAAGCATTTGTAATATGATCCCTCAGATGATATGGCGCACCGATACAGTTGGATCTCATGATTGGTTCAGCAATCGATGGTATGCGTACACTGGCCTGTCGGTGGAGCAGAGCTGCGGAGATGGCTGGGCCCAAGCTTTTCACCCGGACGACGTCGCTGTATGCGAACCGATCTGGAGACATTGTCTTGCCACGGGAGAGGAGTATCGCGTGGAATATAGGTGCTTGAACTCTCTCGGGGAGTGGAGGTGGATGCTCGGGCGTGCCATGCCGATGAAGAACGAGGACGGGAAGATCGTCAAATGGTTTGGCACTTGCACCGATATCCACGACCTCGTCTGTGCACGCGAGCAGGCCAAGCAGACCAAGGCCAATCTTGCACGTGTGATTGATCACGCTCGCATCACGTTGTGGGCGGTGGACAAGGACTCGAACCTGTCGTTGTTCGAGGGCAAGTCGATGGATATTACTTCGGGCAGCAACAAGCCCAAACAGATGGAAAACATGATCGGTATGGGGGTCGAAGAGATTTTTCGGGAGTGCGGTCGCCAGGATGAGATGACTTCGTATGGGCGGCCGATTCGCGACATTATGACAGGCACGGTTTCGGAGCAGGATATTGAAGTTCAGGCTCGGGAAAGTTCTCGCTGGTACCGCACAAGACTCTTCCCGCTGATGAGAACGGAGAAGCGTGGAACGCTTGAGAGTGATCCGTTTATCGATGGCGTCGTGGGTATCTCGATGGATGTCACCGAGTTGAAGAAGGCAGCAGACGAGGTAGCTCAGAGGAACAGGGAGAACAACCTGCTGATGGCGCAGAGCGTAGCAGCGAAAGAGGCGAGCAAGATGAAGAGCCAGTTCCTTGCCAACATGTCGCACGAGATCCGAACACCGATTGCCGGCGTCATCGGAATGAGCGAACTCCTGTTGGACGATGACATTGGCCGACTGACGAAAGATCAAAGAGAGTGTGCGGAGAACATCCAGCGCAGCGCCAATGGCCTTTTGACCGTGATCAATGACATTCTGGATTTCAGCAAGGTCGAGAACGGACGTTTGGATATCGAAGAGGTGCAATTCGACCTGTCAGTGGTTGTTCGTGACGTCAACAAAATGTTGAGCTTCGCAGCAGAACGCAAAGGGCTCAGATATATCGACGATATCCAGGAGATGCAGTCATGGAAGGTTTTGGGTGATCCAGGTAGGCTGAGACAGGTGCGTTTTGACATTTGCACGGCACGCGGAACATGGCAGCTTACATGAACTAGGTCATCACGAATTTGCTCACCAATTCGATCAAATTCACGTACGAAGGCAGTGTGACACTACGAATGCAAGTCAAGAAGGAGACGACGGAAATGGCTGAGGTTCACTTTACGGTGGAAGACACAGGCATCGGCATCGAGGAGGAAGTCCGCCGCAGGCTGTTCAAGCCCTTCTCCCAAGCGGACAGCTCGACCGCCCGACGATTTGGAGGCACCGGCCTCGGTTTGAGCATCAGCAAGAATCTTGTCGAATTAATGCACGGTCAGATCTCGCTCGAAAGCCAGCTAGGCGTGGGGACCAAAGCTACCTTTTCCATAACTTTCAGCAAAGCGCCATACCAGACTTCGGACAATCAGCTTGTCTCGGCCGAGTCGATCCCAGCGAGACTCCAGTCTGACATGTCCATCTCGAAAGGCGGCTCGGAGCTCAGCGCCCCCGTGGCGCCTAAGGTTACGGAGCGGATGGGGCATGCGCAGTCAAGCTCGCGCTTTGCGACGTCCGCGGCTTTTTCGGTGTGGCCATCCAACCACAGCGCCCCGCAAGCCTTTACTGAAGCGGACAGAAAGGCCACGCACGTTCTCGTCGTGGAGGATAACGCGGTCAATCAGCAGGTGAGAAGTCGTGCAATATGCCCTTGTTGCTCAAAATTAACAGATGACCAAGATCGCTCTTCGGACCGTCAGCAAGCTAGGATTCACGTCAGTCAGAGCCGTCTGGAACGGTCAAGAAGCACTCGACTACCTCGAACACCCCTCAGCCGAGCGTCCCAGACCCGACGTGATCCTCATGGACGTGCAGATGCCTATACTCGACGGCTACCGCGCGACGTACACCATCCGCAACGCGCTACCCTTCGTCAACCACCCAGAAATCAGCGGCACGCCCATCGTCGCCATGACAGCCTCCGCCATCCAAGGTACGTGGACGCGTTTTGCGTCGACCCTTACCGCGCATCTCTTCTAACCTCCCACTCGCTAGGCGACCGCGAGAAGTGCCAGCGCGCCGGCATGGACGACTACCTCGCCAAGCCCGTCAAGAAGCAGAACCTGGAGCGCATGCTCATCAAATGGGCCATCGAAGGCCGGCGCAAACGCACCGCCCTGCAGCGCTCCTCAGCCACCAGTACGCCGGCATCGGAGCACAAGGCGCCGGTCGATCCCGCCCCCTCCCACGCCACTCACGGCAACACCGACCCCGCACCGGCGTCCGACCCTCCCACC
>JAWXCT010000155.1:102268-119941 GCA_034509035.1 Saxispiralis lemnorum
CCCCCCAACCTCAAGAAACGCCGGCAAATAGGCCAACCCTTCCCAGCACCCAACCGGGCCTCTAGGCCGCTTGCCTGTTTCCAAATCTGAGACCCTGCCCCGCTCCCGTGCGGCCCGCCTCGACACGTCGAAAGTGACTCGTAGTGCGACTTGCCCCCCCTCCGGGGGTGCCTGCATCGCGACACCTGCAGGTAGCCGCACAAGGCGCGCGCAGGGCAAAAGGCCGCGGGCAGCGGTAGCCTGCCGCCTGCCTCGTCGTCGTCGCTAACGAGGCTGCCCCGAGAACCGGGGGGGGGGACGGCTGTTTGTGGGGCAATGTGACGTCGGAAGGGGGAGGAATCTGGAATGGTTGGGAAATCGTTGTTTCGCTGCCTTTGTGGACGTGGTGTAAGATGCATCGGCCATGTGCTACGGTCGTTTTGCTGCGTCACTAGCCGGCTAGAGGGGGAGGGTTGAAGGGGACGTGGGGTCGATCTGCTGGCCCTTTGCGGTGCCGGCAGCCGGCATCCTCGCCAATCTCGCTCAGCGCGATGAGCCGCCGGCGGAGGCTGGGTTCGGTCCTCTTTCGTTGCCGGCACTGCTCCCGCCGGCGGCTGTCGTTGGCCTTTGGAGGAGGTAGCCCGGAGAGCGGTCTTTGTCTTTGCAGTCGCCTGGGAACGGTTAGAGCTGGGTCGGCGCGAATTGGGGGTGAGATGAGGTGGGGACTGACCGCACTTCTCTTCGAGCCTCCATTCATATGCGACGACGCGTGGGGGGCAGCGTTTGTGCGTCTCTTGGTACTTGAGACCTGAGGGGGCGTTAGCAATGGAAGCTGAGCCCGGGGACGGGGATTTTCCTACACCATGCCCGCACGGTGTACCGTCGATGTCCGCAAGCGTACTCGACCTGCGTATACTCACACATTGTGAAGCTTTTGTCGAGAAGTCGCGCGGTGATGAGTGGTCGGGTGAAGGGTCTGGGTCCGGGACTGCGAGACTGGGCTCTCGGCGGGGAGGATGCGGACGGCCGCTGGAAGGCGCTTCTGACACTGTACCGTTATACCAGTGATATAGAAAAAGCGCCGCGGTGGCTCAGCAAACAATGTCCATGTCAAGGTGACGCGGACGAGACCGGTCCGAGATCTGAAGACAGGCACAGAGGGCGGCCCGAAATATCTGGAAGGGCGATGTGGGCGCAAACCTTCGAAGGTCGGGGGCTATCTTGTGCTACCCGGCGCCGACATGCCCATTTTCTTGGCCGGGTGTGTGATCTTGCCATGCCAGGCTGGAGCGAGGGTCGCCGTCGCCATTTTCGGCCTATCGGTGCGGAAACGGGTGGGGTTATGGACGGACGTGTTAGGCAGGTGCGTAAAGAGGGTCTATTTCCTGGCTTCAAAATCCGTTAGCCGGGCGAATAGGCGACGAGGAGAGCTTCAGGGATTCGTCATTCGTTGCCGGTCGAATAGTGTTTGAAACAGGCGCTGGGGGCGGAATTCCTTGAGATCGGTGGCAGATTCGCTGCCATAGAGCGCCAAAAAGGAGTCTAGAATTGTGCAAATAGTATCGTCATGAAATTGTGGTCATGGCAAGTGCTTCGTTTTCAGCCTCATGGTCTTCGCTCAGCCTCTGTGCTCACGAAATACTCAAGCAGCTATCAAGTCTTTCTGGCCTCCCTAGCTGCATCAACCGTGTTCCCGGCACCAATCCGAAGGCTGCATTCTGTCTATGGAGAGGCTAGTGGCGCCGACGCCAGGGTATCGGTTCTCCAGGGCAGAGGCGGACCAACGTCCGAATCTTGCCTGTCGCTCGCGTGTCACCGAGACGGTACTTCACGGACATTGTGCGGAGTAGGGCAGAGACATTAGATGCCAAGGCCGACGGTTGCGTTGCAAGAGCAAACGTGCGGCTGTGAAGACGGTTGCGTGAGCTGGACCGAGATCGAGACTCTCGCTCTGCATAGAAAGCCGCGATGCGATTCCCACGTCTCCGTTGCTAACAGTAGCATGGAATGTGCCTGCTCCAGAAGCTTGCAATGCAGCGTGTTGAATGGTATGCTTGGCATTGGGCACTCCCACCGCAACATGGCCCCAGCGATATGAAAGCTTTACCCACCTCCACACACAAACGGCGTGTCGGCCTCCGCGCGTAAGAACACACGAGACATGCTCGCTCGAGCGCGAAGCGGTGTGCAGATTTCGACAGAGCGCTGCGTGCCGACAGACGATTGGGGTCGCAATCGCCAGGGTGCAGGCGCTTCACCGCATAAAGTACATCGGGATTGCCGGCTCCAACTCCTTTCCCCTGGATCCTGCCGCCGGTCACATGGGAGTGCGCCTGGCAGCTCGACGGACATGTGCATGGCCTTACTACCTGTGCTCCTGATTCTCTATTGACTGGAGCAGATTAGAAGGATTTTGACCAAGTGCAAAGAGCCGGGCGGAAAAAGGGCATCGCGAGGCTTGATTGCAAGCGCGAGAATCGAGCTGAGAATCAGGACGGAGGACATCATTTCGACCCGCAGAAACAGCGTATGGGTCAGGCTTTGAGGTCCATCCAAGTCCTGCCAGGATGTGGGAAGCGTCGCCCGTCGGCGAGGGCGTCCAGAGCATCTCGGCTAAGATTCCCAGTCACCTTGGCTGACACACGTTTGACTGTGTCCTGCCGCGTGGCCTTCAGCCACATTGGACGCCGCAGGATCAGGACGACCTTGCATCAGGATTCCGGCGCCTCTGCAGCACCAGGCTCTGTCCCTTCGGTGAAGAATCCGTGGCTCTGGCGACTTGTCCATCATCACGAGGGCCAGGCAAAGCCGTGGCTTCGCAAGTTGAGTACGACATTGCGATGAATTCGAGTCGACCTAATAGGTGCGGCCTCTCGGTTAGCGCAGTCTTCCCCCGGCTGCGGACCTCAAGAGATGTCGCCACGCGGCTCTTGATGCGGCAGATGGGAGCAGGAAGCCTGGGCACGAAGGCACGAGCCCGTCGCGGACACAAATGCCCGTCAGGCCCGCATACAGATGCGGAGATCACATGCCTCAATGCGATGCTGTGTAACCCGCCAGATGCGCGTTCGTCGACACCGCATTGTTCGAGCTGAGGAGAAGAAGACCAGGGAAAAGCATGAGGACGGGGCAGGAGTCCACTTCCACGTTGGACTGCGGCGCGCGGCATCGGAGAATGCCGGCAGGAGGCTTTGCAAGACACACAGAGGCTTGTGACGAAGAGGCTCCATTCTATAAAGCGAAAGTCAGTCGGAGGCGAGAAAGTACATACAAGATGATGGGGAAAGAGCGCGAGACGTTGCACCTTCCCTTGCTACCTCTTACCCGCAAACTGGATGACACCTCGTCGCGCACGCCTGGCGCCGGCGGCCGTGAGCAGGCGAGGAGGGCATACTCGGGCTCCGCGCGGGGACCCAATCGAGAGTGAAAGTGACAAAAGCGGAAAAACATTGCATGAGTTCCTCAGCGCAAGAGAAATTAAGACGCCTTCGCTCGCGAGCCAATAAACACTAAGTACAAGGAAAACCGTCGTCGCGAAGCACCCAAACTCCATCTACCCGTCAAATCTATGCACCACGTCACCGCTTCAAAAACGACCTACCGCGCACCACACCGGTACGACAGGGGGTGAAACGACAACAACACCGAGGGCACCAGAGGGCCAAGAGAAGAGCGAACAAGCATCACCTACCCTCTTCACGCGTCTTCGGCGTACTCGCCCGGGTCCAGCCAGCCGCGACACATCTCGACCGCGCGAGACCACTTGTGGAACATCTTGCTGGACGTCTCGGCGTCGACCTCCGGGCGGAACTTCATGCGGTCCTTCTGGTTGATGGCCTGCAGCTCGCTGAGCTCCTTCCAGATACCGACGGCGAAGCCGGCGGCGATGGCGGCGCCGAGCGCCGTTGTCTCGCGCATGGCCGGACGGTCCACGGGGATGCCGATGATGTTGGCCTGCGTCTGCATGCACAGGTGCGAGTTGCTCATGCCGCCGTCCACGGCGAGGCCGTTGAGCTTGTGCCCGGAGTCCATCTCCATGGCGTCGAGAATGGCTTTGGTCTGGAAGCAGACGGCCTCGAGGGTCGCACGCGCAATGTGGCCGCGCTGGGTGTGCTGCGTGATGCCGAAAATGGTGCCCTTGGCGTCATCAATCCAGTAGGGGGCGAAGAGCCCGGAGAAGGCGGTCACGAACACGCAACCGCCGTTATCCTCGACTGTGGAAGCCAGCTCGGAGATCTTGTCGGAGTGCGTGATGAAGCCCATGTTGTTCATCAGGAATTTGACACCAGAGCCGGCAACGGCGACGGAGCCTTCAAGGGCGTAGACGGGCGCACGGCCCATGCCGAAATCGTAGGCAATGGTTGCGAGAAGGCCGTGCTTGGACACGACGGGCTTCTCCCCTACGTTGTAAAGGAGGAAACAGCCGGTGCCGTAGGTGTTCTTCGCTGAGCCAGGGGTGAAGCCTTGCTGAATCATGAGAAATCGTTGCGTCAGCTCGTTCCTTTGTCGCGGAATCCATTCCCACTTACCTGCCCCACCAGCGCGGCAGACTGATCTCCAAGACATCCCGCAATGCGCTTGCCGTTGAGCGGGCCGTCCACCACAGTTCCGTACGCAATCGGGTCGGCCGACGGCACAATGCGCGGCAAGTGCAGCTTCTCGGGGTCCAATTCAAAAAAGTCGAGGAGTTTCGGGTCGTACTTCCGCGTGCGAAGGTTCATAAACATCGTTCTCGAGGCCTGGCCTGCGATTAGCCTGCTTCTGCTCCGCTCGTGTTCCGGGTTCGAGCACTTACGTTGCTGCTATCGGTAACAAAATGGTTCTTGCTTTGCCCGTTTAAATTGAACATTAACCAGGTGTCGACCGTGCCAAATGCCAGTCTGCCCTCGTCGTACGCCTGCTTGACCTTGGGCACGTGCCTCAGCAGCCACATCAATTTGACAGAGGAAGGATAAGTCGAAAGCGGCAGGCCCGTGAGATCTTTCAAACTCATGCCCAGATCCTTCTCTTTTTGTTTCAACTCGCGCACCAGGCCCTTTGTACGAGTGTCGGGCCACGCAATCGCATTGTACAGCGGCTCGCCTGTTTCCCAATCCCACACCAATGTCGTCTCTCGCTGGTTGGTGAGTCCAATGGCTTTGATATCGCGGGTGTAGTACCCCAGATGCTTGTAGGTCTCCATCGTCTTGGCGATGCAGTTGTCGACACTTGCGACCAGTTCGTATGGGTCGTGCTCGTGCCAGCCACTCTCGGGATAGTATTGTTTGAACTCGTGCTGATGACTAGTGACCGGCGTGCCGGTGCCGTCGAAGACGATGAAGCGGGTGCTGGTCGTGCCTTGATCTATACTGCCAATGAAGAACTGCGCGAGCACGTTCTCCTTGCTTGACGTGAAGCGCGGCAGACCAGGCCGCCTGGACGCGCGGGCACTTTGCTCTTCGCCCGCTTCGATGGCCTCCAAGGTTGAGGTCCCCGCATCCCTCATGATGCTCTCGGGCGGCGAGACGAACCTGGAGGCCATCGTCGTCTCGTCCACGCTCTGTTGTCGGATTGGGAGAGCTTGTGCGAGATCGGGATGCGCGCTTCTGGTCGGCTCGACGGGCATGGTCGGACGTTGAACGCCCGTTGGGGTGTGAGACATTGTGGGCGGGGAAGCGCAAGGCACGGAGAGCGGACGCTGCAGAAATGGGGTCGAATGATATCCTGGAAGCGCGGAGAGAAGAGGAGAGAAGATGGGCGACCTACCAACCGGCTAAAAACTTTTTGGGGGTCGGCCAGCGGTCCCCCAACCTCGCTGTTGCTGGAAGCGGAATTCCGCCAACGGACGCACACGCGCACACGCGCACTCAGTGGGGGCAACAACACGTGAGGATGACGAGCTGCTGGGTCTCCAGCCCTCCGTCCTGCGCACCGCCGCGCTGGGCTTCGCGCCGCGCTTGGTCGCGTGAATGGAGGAGCCTGGTGGGCTCCACAGTCCCCCCCACCGCGCACAAGCCTGCCCAACTGACGGACGGTGGGGCGGCTGCGGAGAGCGGTTCAGGACCAGGTCGGGCAAGCCGGGCGGCGACCGCTGGGTGCGATTGCGCCGACTCGGGCTGCTACCGGACAAGCGATGCATCGTGAATCTCCAGCAGTGCTACCTCCCCACAATTGTCCGTCACAATGATAAACTTCTACCCTCGTTGCTAGCCTGGTCGCACCTGCTTCTCAAGTGGGGGCGCGCGGCGAGGGGCAGCAAAAGAAGTGTGATGCGCCCAGCGAATCCCGGCGCGCCAAGCGTCTAGAGCTCTTGCGACGACGGCGATCCGAATGCGGCAGGAACACGATGGAGTGATGCCAAGGCACCTCGAATCATTCCGGAGTGAACGCTCGCATAATCCGTCGTCCTGTTGTTGTGCCTATGGACTCGTGTACTTTGTGCTTTCCACCTCTTTCTTCCAGATCGATCTCGGCTTCCGCGGGTGAGAGCAGAGCGCGAAAGTCGAATCGAATTTGGTGGGTTGACTCACTATTACATCAAGTTCATTTCTAACCTTATCATCGCAATGGTTGGCGGGATGAATATTCGCATCATCCTATTGGCACCCTTCAGAGCAGGAACTGCGGAAAAGATTGAAAATCTTGCTACGATCGATGATTGAGACATCAACTTTCTTCTCTCCGCTTTTTTCCTTGCATCCTCTTGCAAGAGCACGGTCTCCACCCGACGCTGTGGACGTGTGGACAAGGCTGTCAGGCGTGCAGTGTCTCAACGCATGCCCAACGGTGCGTTGAGCCTGAGACAACGTTCAGATTTGTGGACGAGGGATGACAGTATCTGTGCGTTTTCTGGCGAGACAGTGTGCGTCCTATGGGATAATGCACAGCCGGTGGTTGGGGGACTGATATAGAGATGGACGCTGCAGCGAATGTCATGCTTCAACCAATACACGATCATATCGTCATTTCTCATTCGTTGCTTTTGTCGCGTCTTGAGCACAAAACTTGGTATCAACTTCCCTGTGCTGTGTGCGTATCAACTCGACTTTAGAGACTATGGCGTTCACAGCGTCAGTCTGTTGCCTAGAGATCACCTCAAGTGGGCAGTGATTGTCTGCTTGGCTGTGAGACTGTCGGAAACTTTCGGGCGGAACAGGGCCTTGATACGCACCCAAGCGTGGAGAAGCAGGTCGGCGAAAGAAGAAGCGCAATCACGGAGCTTGCTCTCGATGCACCAGGCCGATTGTACTCGCGCCAAGGGAGACACGTCCAGACTTGCCAGAGTTGCGCGTACCTCCAGCCCCATGTAGGCTGTCTCATGTTCCATCCCATCTGTGCATCTGCCTTGGACCTGACCTGAAACCACACCGCCCCGCCATTGATGACACGGTCCCACTTCAAAGGTGGGCAGCGAGGGCGACGACCACCTCTCGTTCGCTCACGGTCTCGAGAGTGAAGCGTGAGGCGATGGGCATCCATGTACCAAGACGTGTGCCGAGTGTATATAAGACCGCATCCAAGAACCTTGCGTCGCGGCATTCGGAGGCCGACGTGTGGAAGGTTGAACTCCCCCGTCACAACCAAAGCAATGTGCATCCACCTTCACGGAGGTACTAGATAAGTATAGGTAGCAGCCATGCCCCTCAACGAGATGACCACACGTAACCTCTCATCCATTCCCCACCTGACATATCATTCCGACCCAACTCCCGAGTCCGTCGACCAACATCGCTCGAGCACATCTCGAACGTGAACAAAGATCTAGTGCAAGATGGCAGCACGGGCGGGATCCGGTAAGTGACGGAGTCATGACCATTCTCTTCCTTCCTCTTCTCCACCCCTGCCTGCGTCGCCCCTCGCCTACAATGCACCACTTCGCGCTACGCCGCGCAGCCTCGCATCTCGCTCACAAGAACCCACTCCTTCTCCCTCGCCACCCACATGTCCACCAACCCTCCCTCCCCACGCGTTTCCTGCACTCCACACCCCGGCTACGCACGCGCTCGACCCCTTCAAACACCGGCGCCCAACCTGCCGCCGCTGACCCCCCGCGCGTCCAACCCGCAGACCAAGATGCCTTCAAGCAGTGCCTCGAGTACAACCACCGCTGGGCGACGGACACCGCCAAAAACGACCCCAACTTCCTCCCCAACCTAGCCAAGGGCCAGTCGCCGCAGATCCTGTGGCTCGGCTGCTCCGACGCGCGCAAGCCCGAGACCACCATCCTCGGCCTCAAGCCCGGCGACGTCTTCACGCACCGCAACATCGCCAACATTGTCAACCCCACCGACCTGAGCCTGCTGAGCGTCGTCGAGTTCGCCGTACGCCACATCAAGGTCAAGCACGTCGTCGTCTGCGGGCACACGAGCTGCGGCGGCGTCGCGGCCACGCTCAACAATGCCAAGCTCGGCGTGCTGGACCTGTGGCTGCAGCCCATGAGGGTGCTGCGTGAAAAGCATGCGGAGGACTTGGCCAAGGTGGAGGGTGCGGAGCGCGGGACGCTGATGGCCAAGTTGAATGTGAAGAATGGGGTGGAGAATCTGAGGAGGATGCCGACGGTCATCGACGCCGTGCAGGAGCGTGGATTGCAGGTGCACGGCGTGTTGTATGACCTGGAAACTGGGTTCTTGGAGGAGCTGGACTGCCCTGAGGGCGAAGAGCAGGCGAAGAGGAGGGTCGAGGCTTTTGAGACGAAGTAGAGATACTGTACGGTTGCAGAGTGCTGCTGGTACTACTGATGGCTGGTGAGAGGAGGGTATACCATAGATACGCAAGCTGTCAGCACACGTTTTCGAGCCAGAATTACTCCATGCGTCAGCAGGTGAATCCCACATCACAATATTGTTACACGCATTCGAGAACAGAACTGTGAGCGGAAGAGAGCGAGGTCTCTTGGCCAGCCGGAGGATATCATCCCCTAGGGTAGGTAGGTGGTGACTTCGGCTTAAATTGGTCTCCAGACGGGGAAGGAGGACTCTGAATGGTTGACGGAGTCACATCTGCCACCCCTCAAGGAAAGCTGTTAGACCGCTAGCAGCGCGGACCTTTAAGTCGGTCCACGCGCAAGAACGCGCTGCTCCAAGCGCAAAACCTCGAGCTGGCTTTGAAGTCGGAAATGGCGCGAGATAAAGACGCTTTCGACGCGCTCCAACGTCCTCGACGACAACTCAACCGATACCAGCATCTAAGACGCGAGAAGAAGGCCACCTACGCGCAATTTGCTTCAACAACATCGCTGCCGCCGCCGACCTTTCCAACAAATTTGCATGGGAGTAGAACTTCGTGGCAAGCATTCACGGCACAATGAATCATTTGCGAGACCGTGGACCGTCCACAACATTATCAGGTCGTCTCGTCCCCGGCCGGTCGCTGGCGATCTCATGACAGCCACCCTCTCATCGCCGGCACTCGAAGCATATCGGACTGCACTGCAAAACTCCACATCTTCGTCGCTCTTTCTGGAGCTTTGTCGCTCCAAATATGCTAGCCTCGATGTCTGGCGTCTTCGTAGCAGCCATCAGAACCCTCTGCACTCACCAAGATCGAGCAAGATCACCCTCGGCGCAAGCCAACCGCGAGTCCCCGAATTGCAGATCGGGATGCTGGCGCCTGACCCATGTGGCTCAGCCATTGCGTCGACAACCTCGTAGCAGCCCCGCACGGGAACAGTCCTCAAACACCCCCATTCAGTCCATCCGAGACAAGGAATGTAGCCCTTCGCGTGCCAGCCACGGCGCCATCTTCGACCGAACGCGGAAAGGCTGAAGCAATGGAGCAAAACCGTGGCAGATGGAGGCCACGAACTTTTTGCCCGAACCTCTTACACCTGTCCACCCACCACCTTGCCCCCACCCCGCCCCATTCCACATCTGAAAACCGCAAACCCGGTCGCGACAGAACTCCACACCCGGGTTCTTCTGTCGCACAAGGCGTCTGAGCTTCTCGAACCCGCCAGATGGGCGCTTCGAGCGTTCCAGTTTAGGATTCCCTGCCACGCTGCCATTCTCGTGTGGCACGCGTGAATATTGAGGGTTGGGGATTGAGGTAGGGGCCGGGGCGGGGGGGGGAAGCGAGCCGGGTCGCTGGGCAGCTTCACGTGCGCCGCTATCTTTCACTCATGTGGCAACGTGCTGGCGGACTATCGGAATCCTGCGAACGCGCACAGCAGATTGACAATGGCGTTGTGTGCAGATGGGAGGAGCACGATTGGGCACGAGGGTGTTCTCCCAGGCGAAGAAGTGGTTGTAGATGCCGGCGAGGGCGTTTGCATGGTCTTTCCCTCAAACACGGCGAATGGGATGCTGCCCCGGTGCCGTGGTCACGACAGGAACAATGGCTTTGTCGTTGAGGAACCGCGCTCGCCAATCCGCTTGGGATGCTGAATCTTCGGCTTCGTTCAAGGGCCAGGGTACTACATACTGCGCTGGCAGCCGGCTGGGTACATGCGCGACAATGGTGATCGTTCAGACAGCTAACGCGCCTGCAGCTGAGGCGGGGTGAGGGGCCGACATATTCATGAGTATGTATTCGGGTGTCGTCAGGCTGTTGGTGGATAGATGGGGGTCTGATGCAGCGTCGATCTTCGTACTGTGCGTGTCCGTAATGAGATGCGAAGCTCGATGACAAAGCTGCCTAAGTCGTTCTCCATCAGTCGAAGCGTTCGATGGCTTTTCAACAAAGTCGGCCGCAGCAATCACCTCTTTGAGATCGTGCAATGCCGAGAAGGACAACACTATGTGTCGTTTATTCCTCGCTGTCGAATGCGAACGGAGTCGTTACGACAAAAAAACAATACCACGTGAACGGGAAAACCCACGCACGCATCGCGATCCGCGCGCAATTTCGATCCCCTCCTTTTCCGTTTCCCATGTGGCCAGGCCATGCACGCCGGGCTTGAGAGGCAGGTCACACCACCACCGCCTAATTAATATGCGCTGGCGCGTCCTAAGAATAAGCTACGTACCGCTGCAAGCGGTCGCTGGTGGCAGAACGTGACGACTCGCGGATCGGCGACGTGCTTGCAGACGTCGGCGCGCTCCTTCACACCGCCAGATGAACGACAAAGATCTATGGGTTACTTCTCCAGATACGTATCCCCTGGCGACGTGATGAGAGCAGTAAGGGTGGCGACAGCGGCTCCCCTTTACCGATCAATGACTCTATTTGTTCACGTCCAGTCGAACAACAGAAACCCTCGACGCCTTTTCAGTCCCAAGGCTTGCTGATCGTCACGCGTCCAATAGCCGGACCGTGGTTCGGAAGAGGGAGCTCAACCTGGCTTGTCATCCTTGCGCGTCGCGTGGCCGCCATCGAGGGCGCCCTTGCGGAGTCCCATCCCTGTCTATCATCTCTGTGCGACGGCCGGCCTCTATTTCCCGCATTCGCCGCAACGCGTGGCGATGCAGGTGGTCGGGAGGGCGCCGCACGCATTGGAAGGGTTTGTTTTGTGGTTTTGGACAGCAGGAAGGCGATGTTCGTGGTAGGCTGTCCCGAACATGTAGTCCCACGCCGACGGCTTTAATCCATCTTATTCCTCCGCCGGGAACTTTCCCAGTCGGAGAACTATCGGCGTAGCGAAATGAGGTCGAAGTCAAGGTGGGGCTGCATGACACGCCGCGAAGAATGAATCGAGCGCCCGGAGGGTGAGACCAGGAAACGGAGCGATTGGCGTCGAGATCCCGGCTGCACATCAGCGCAACGGCTGTTGGTGTGCCCCGCCTCGATGGGCGCTGTCGTTCTTGCCGATGCTTCCACGGCTTCGTGATTGTGCTTTGTATTTCAGTGACATATGTACTGCGGCTAATGTAGGCTGCGCGCGGAGCGCGAAGAGGGAAGAGACAATTGGCAGAAGAGCGACACCCTCGTCATCCGCGATAGCGGATAGAGGTGCTCTTCCCGCAGTCGGCGCATTGTTTGGCGTGAAACCTGAGATGCAGACTCCTCCGCCCATTGTCCCAAGCGAGCTGTGAGCTCAGGGTGGTGGTGGTGGCCTGCAGACCCGAACAGGGTTGACGAGCGTTTGAACGTTATCTCGCCGTTGGCCTTCGGACGAACGGCGAACGATCTGGCATGCGGGCAGGTGTGAGTGAGTGAAACGTTCTCGGCCATTGCCCTGCACGGGCCCGCACATCACGCTCCTACAATGCTACAAGACTGCTAAACCCCTCTCGGAGACCTCCTTCCGTTCCCAGCGGGCCAAGCGCATCGCGAGACCTATTGAGGCAGGGTGAAACAGCGTGACCCATTCTGGCCATGTCAATGGATAGGTGGGCTGCAGGCGTGATTGACGGAGCGTCTGCTGCGAGCCCGGTCCGCGTCGGCCCCGAGACCAAAGAGAAGGCGACGAGTGCTCCAATCTGGCTAGCCGGATGGCTAGCACAGGCTGTGTACCAGGTTGGCGAAGGAGCCGTCGCGCGGCTGATTCTGGCCGCCGTTCGGCTGCGACAGCGTCGCACCGGCTCCGTACTGGGCGGGCGCAACGGCTAAAACGACTGCTCGCGGCGCTCGGTGAGTGCGAGCACGGTGACATGCCGGCGAGGTCGATACGGGCGCTGGCCGTTCTGTTTGGCGGGAGGATGTCGATGCGCAATATTTGCGTAGGAGCGGGCTGCTTGACGGGCGGGCAAAGGAGAGAGCAAAGGTGGAAAGAAAGTCAAGGCGGATCGGTCGCATGGGCCCGAGTCGGTGCAACGGCTGTCAAGCGGCGGGCGAAGCTCAGTGCTAACCGCTTGAGGGTCGAATATTCGACGCCGTGACCCCGGAGCAAGGAGATGGCGACGGCGAAGACGGTCCAATGTCATGAGATGTTGTTATTGCATTGCACAGCCTGTATACAATGGCCCCGGCCCGCCGCACCGTTGCACTGCCGGCGACATGGCGGCCACGCGACGGTGACACTTTGCAGCCGCCACGCGGGACAACGTGGCCTGTGGAACGGTGCAAGCGAGGCGGCGAACATTCGATCCAGTCGCCGCACCGTCTATGCCGCCAGCCCGTGACAAGGGTTGTGTCACCGCTTGCGTGAAGGCGCGACGTTGGTGTGTCCCGGCCGGCAGCGCTGCTTCGCTGGGCCCCAGCGGCGAGAACACGACGAGGCAGATGGAGGAGGGAGAAGTAGCAGCTACGCAGGCCGGACGGGGGGCAGGCAGGGCTCTCATGTGCCGTGGGCGGCTGCTTACTGGGCGCCGTCCCCGCTGCCCCTCCCCCCCCCGAGCCCCTCTTTCCCTCCCTCTCGCACGGAGCTGAGAAAGTTGCGGCTAGGAGGGTGGAGCGCGAGGTCAGCGCTCGGGGGGTCCAACCCGGACGTGATGACGTGCAGGGCAGAGGGCACAAGCAGCACGGGTGACGGATCGGGCATCTCCTGGCGCAGAGGCAGGCACAGACACAGCAGAGGCCTGTCGATGCGCGTGTAGGGGGCGGCGCCCGGATGTGGATCGTCGTCGACCTTCTCTACGCGAGGCCACGCCATAAACGAATTGACGGCCACGCCCGCCCTCGCCTGCTCGCTCGTAGCGTCGCAAGTGCCGGGCGCGGTCGCTGCTGCACGGGGCGGTGCGGTGCGGTGCGGTGCGGTACAGTATCGAGGTCGTGGGGCGGCGGGACTGGGCTCTGCGCGCGCCCGTCGCAGGCCGCAGGGACGGCAGAGGAGGATTGTGACTAGCTCGCAGATCGACGCCGGGGGCCCTGATTGCTTCGCCTGCCGCTCTTCTTCGAAGGGCTGACCGACCGGGCGTTGTCCCTTCTGCCGTCGACGCACTCCCGGTGGCGACAACGTGACGAACGAGGGTGCGGCACCGGGTCCTTTGGCAGTCGTAGGCGCACGCGCATCGGTTAAGCCTGGCCGTCATTTCGTCCTCGCCCTTCCGCCCGAACGAAGCATTCGCTGCCAGTGCGCTGGCCGGGGGTGGCAGAAGGCCCGTCCTGGCTCGCACAGCCGATACATACATACTGCCTACATGCCCTCGCTGCCCTACCCGACCTGACAGCCTTCGGTGCCCACAGAAGTACCTCCTGTCCTCCTACCTGCCTTTTGCCGCAATATACCTGAGCCTTCTAGCTCCATTGCTTCCGCACGCGCCGGGCGACCCGCTTCCGCACACGCTGTTCTAGCGAGGGAGCATCTTCTCCCCCAGAGCTCCCCTCTGCCTTCGACTTCTACCTCACTTCGAGTCCCGGGAGCCTCTCGGCCTGCCGAACGCTCGCCACTCCGATCCTCGAGCCGACCAAGCCTGTGGTCCTTTTCGACCATCATCCTTCCTGGCAGCCAGCGCCAGCATTCGCTTCTCGCCCGTTAATCGCATGTCTCTCTTGACCTTGGTCGCCGTTACGCCAGCATTTCCCCGCGACGAGCCCTGCCTGAGGTCTTGTCCAGAATCTGGTACCGAACCCGCAAGCTTGTGAACCTTCGTCCCACGACGACCAGTGAGGAACGACGGTTTTGCAACCTACGAAGAATTGCTTGCGCAACCGGACCATCCGGCTAGGAAAATCCAATCTTGACCTCTGTCCGTCACAACCGTTACCGTTCGAGTCTGGCCAGTCGGTCCGTCGCTCTAGCGCCTCGTCGAACTCTTTCTTGACGACACTTCGACTTCTGTGAGCCTCAGGCTTCGCAAGGCCTTACGACGTGGGGCGTTCCCCTCTCCGACCCTTCGCGACTGTGGAGCGCCGACATCACCACCACTGTGCCTGATATCGAGCCTGTGGGCGAGTTCTCGTTCGATTGCAGCGGAGTTAATCGGGTGTTGAGCATCCACCTAAAGCCTTCCTTCTTCCTTTCGTTTGCTGCTTGTTAGGGAGGATTCGCCTCGTGGCTAGATCTTGCGCGCGGGAACTCTTCTTTGCACTCGGATCCGTCGGGGTCAGACGGCGCGACAAGAACAATTTTTTCTTTCCGGACCGCAATCAACCGTCTGAACACATCCGCCCTGATCCGCGACGTCTTTTGGCCAGGAATTTTCGAGTCACTACCTGCGATCTGAAGACAATCTGGTTCGTCAGAAGGCGTGAAGCAAAACAGGCTTCCGGCTGCCCAAGCTTTGGATGCCCGCTGCGTGCCGGAGAAGGAGCAAGACGGCCAGCTCCACGTAGCAAGAGCAGGGTGTGCAAGCTGTTTCTCCCTCCACACCACACGAGTGAGCAGCGCTGCGATATTCGAGCCTGCCTCAGTGGTTCCAGATGTCGAATAGCAGGCACGCTCTACCTCGATTACGCCCACAAAGCTCCGGCCATCGTCAGCGAGCATCCTCCACCCACATCCATTCACAGCCCCGGGCCCTTTGCGGTTGTTGCAGACCAATCATCTCATCCGCATTGCGAGTTGAGTGACTCAAGCTGCATCGCGACCTTAATCTTTCGAAAACCTCTCTGCGTGAATCTGGACCCGTCGATTGCGCTTGTTCAATTCTTATCACCCTAAAGACTTCGCGCGAGCATCCGAACCGAATCTGTGCGGGAGCACCCTTAAGAGCTCGAGTGAGAGCACACCAGCACTCCGCCCGCTGCCGCCATTTCTCTTTTGACCACCAAGAGTCCCTGTCTCCTACCACGGTCGACCTTTGTCTTCTCTCACCCAGACTCTTGTGCAAACCCCGGTAGTTCGCCTCCCAGCGATCTTCGGTCATCTACATGTTCCACTTCGGACAATCCCACCAAAGGCCGAACGGCGTGCTTTCGAGGTAAGAGCAAGGGAAGGAGAGGCGCACAGCCTGGCATGGCGCAGGAACACGGGCGCCATACGGAGCTCAGGCGGCTGATGTCGAGGGCGCACAGCAAAAATGTCGGCTTGGAGGTGCGTCAGCACCCTAAGCACGCGCTCGTGACGCCGGAGAACCGCGAGAAGGGTGAGTCGACTTGCAATTTCAAGCCGTCTTTGGACGTTGGCTGACTGTTCGCAGGACGCAAGCCGATCGATCCTCCTCCCATCGTGCAGCTGAAGGTCGATGGACGTATGGACGTTGCCGGGTTCGTCTCTACCTCCTAGTGTGACGGACAGACACTGACCGTGGACACGTAGGAACTGGCTCGTGAGCCCTTTCCTCTTCATGAACGCAACCCTTGTGGTCGCGAACAACAAGGCAAACGGAACGTACGAGCCAATCTTGGGCAATCAGATCATCGGCCAGAACGTCTCGTCTCTCCACAGGTTGAAGGACATCAACAATCAAGGTGAGCCAAATCGTTGGGACAAGCACATCCAAATTGTCGTGCAGCAAGCTGACGATGCACGTAAGACGGCGGCTTCTTCGTGTTCGGCGACATTTCCGTCAGACGCGCTGGCACTTACCGTCTGCAATTCAACCTCTTTGACTACGAAAAGTAAGCAATTCTTCCTCAAGAGGCTGTGACGATTCTGTGAAGATGCTCACTTTTCAAGAAGGGAGGGAGGACAAGTTGCCTTCGTTGACAGCATCGTCTCGGAGCCATTCAAAGGTTCGCCATTTGCCCGCAACGCTTGCTTGACGTCGAGCGACTAACTTTTGTAGTCGTCCCGAGCAAGGAGTTCAAGGGTCTCATGGAGTCCACTCACCTTTCGCGCACATTCTCCGACCAAGGCGTTCGCTTGAGGCTGAGGAAGGAACCTCGTAAGTTACGACAAGTTGGAATGGTAATGGACCCACACTAACCAGCCACCGATTTTAGGCACGGTTCAGGGGTAATTTTTCCCGACCGCCCTCTACCCAGCCCTCAGCTAACGACCCCCCAGATCCAAGCGCCGTTTTAGCCTAAGCGGCGCATCCGCGAGCAACGACAGCGGCCCCTCGCTCAGCAGCCAAATCTACGGCGGCCCGGTCCATGACGCACACTACACTGCATACCCTCCGGGCGTCAAACGCCAGCGCTCCGACGGCGGCCACCCGACCCTAGGCCTGTACACCGGCGCCCAGTTCCCGACCACCACCATGTCGGGATACGCCGGCACCTTCGGCGCTGCGGCAGCCGCGTCCGACTGGGCCCAGCAGCAGCACGCCCTGAACGCCATGCAGACGCTAGACCAGTCCCCCGCCAGCGCCAACCTCGCCTACCCGACGCCTAGCGCCGTCAGCCCCTGGACCGGCACCACAGCACAGCAGCAGCAACAATCCCCCTACTTCCCCACCGGCTACACCCCCAATTTCGGCACCACCAACAACGACAAGCCCCAGCACTTCCCCAACGCCCGCTACACCCAGCTCTCCGAGCTCTCGGCCAACGCCAACGCCAACGCCATCAGCACCACGGCCATCGGCGGCGCCGGCGCCGGCAGCACCGGAGGAGACGCCCACAACCCTTCCCTCGCGGGCCTGACAACGCCGATCTCCATGTCCGACGGCGCGCTCGCGCCCCTGTCGTCGCAGCAGTCGCACCCCAGCCAGAACCAGGACCAAACCGCGAACCACGACTTCCTGTCCACGAGCTCCGAGCTGCCGGCGCAGCTGCGCGGCGGCAGCGTCGGCGCCGGCCTTGGGGCTCCGGGCGGCTTCGAGCCCGGCACCTGGGAGTGGCTGGAGGGAATGGGGTGGCAGCGGTAGATTGGCGGCCCCGGGGATGGCGCGGGTGGGTCGGGTGTTGGAGTGGTTTGTTGCATTGGGGCCGAAGGCGTCGACGGGGCTGGATGCTCCTTTGAGGGGGCGCATGGCTTCGACGGGGTCGACGGCTCTGATGGGGCGGACTACTCGGAGAGTTCTGATGACCACCACCAGCGCCATGTGGAGTGGGGTGACCGGGGCCGGGGAT
>JAWXCT010000156.1:33179-47365 GCA_034509035.1 Saxispiralis lemnorum
GGTAGGGGGAAGTTGTGTGGAGGGGTGCTGTAGGGAAGGGGGAAGTGGGTGTGAATTCTTGGAGTGGGGCGGGGATGTGAGAGTTGGTAGCACGAAGGACGGTTTGGATGGGGGGTTGAAGCTCACGACTAGCAGATCTTGCACGCTTTTGAAGGACGGAGGCATGAGCTTCGAGCGATGAGAAATGCTATCGATCTGGATGACTCCAAGCTTTGCACGTCAGACCTATGAGTACTTCAAATCACGAAAGCAGGGATGACCGCGTTCAATAGACTACTGCTGCTCGATGTTGCGTCGCTTTCCTTCGAAAGTACGGCAGTATGATATCTTCCTTTGTCAGGACAGCCCCACATGCCTGTTGCCGAGCTACGGTCTCCATTTCGAAAATACACATCATCACGTTGCAACAGACTAGGACGACCTCACGGAAGCAAGGTTATCGCAAACCAGTTCAAGCGCGAAGAATCCTGCTGATGAAACAGCGGTGTCTGAGTACAGTACGTCTACATTGCTGATTATTTCTTCTGAATAGCATTCAATCGTTGGAGATGGAGACGATCTTCGGACCGGGGTATTTCCCCACCCCATGGATGAGCCACCAGAACGTGGTGAGGACAAGGATACCAACGAGAATGACAGAGTTCCAGTTCATGACCGATATCTGTTGCACAAGTTAGCTGGAACCGGTCGCGCTGCACTGGGGCGAAGGCTCACCGGCTCGACCGGTAAAGCCGCAGGGAAGCAGAAGAAGATGTCGAATAGCACGATAAGCACGCAGGTGATCCCATTGACAGTAAATCCAGCCTTGCCCATCCAGAACCAGCCGCGAGGTACCATCTTCCGGCCCGACAAGAGGTGAGGAAATATCGCCAGAAAGTAACTCGTGGTGGTGAGGATGATGAATGAGCCCACCAGACTCGAGAACGCGGTCGATGACCCCAGTTGGATGGCGCCAAAGGCGCTGGACAGGGCTGCGCACAGGATGGTCGCCCCGACGGGGCAGGACAAATTCTCGTTGACCCTACTAAAGAAGCCTCGAAGGGCGTGGCGTTGTCGCGGGCCAGTGTCCACCAGAGACGGCCTACCATGGTCAAGGTGCCCACGACGCAAATCAAGATGGACAGGAGCAGGATGGAGAGTATCCCGAAAGTCCCCCCAGCGGACCCTGTGGCTTGGGTGTAGAGCTCGGCTAGGGGAAAGGCGCCGTCGCTTGAGGTGACTGCGCTGAGGTCATCCACTGCGTAGAAGACGGCGATCGAATACAAGAACACTGTGATGAAACCCAGGCCGATTTGCGCTGCGACAGCTTTCGGGATATCGACTGAGGGGTTGGGAAGCTCTTCAGCCATGTGAGAGACGGCATCAGGTGTTCCCAGGGCGAAGGCGCCGTTCAGAACGCCAGTCATGAAGGCGACGCCGTCAGACCACCCGGTGCCGTTGTTCTCCGTGAAGGAAGCCCAGACAAATTGACTGGTCGCGTGCGTATCTGGCATGGCTGCGCAGACTATTACCGTCACAAGACCACCTCCTAGGATTAGTACCAGACCGGGGTATTGCAACTTCGATATCCAGCTATTGCAAAAGACAACAAATGCCGTGGACAGCCAGGTGATGAGCAGAAACGCTACGTAAATATGCCAGGTCTCGATGATAAAGTCGTCGTGGAAAGTCGCGTACATCTGTACGACAACATTGGCCGGAATAGCCGTGATGCTGGCGAGGTCGAAGATCCAGCCAAAGAAGTTCAAAGAGCCTGTGAAAAAGCCAAGAGCCCGGCCATAGTCAGAACCGGCGGTGCACGAGCTCCAGTGGTACACTCCGCCACTGGATGGCATGCTTGACGCCAGCTCGGCAATGGAGGCTCCAATGAAAGAGTAGAAGACGGCGGCGACGATGAATTCGTATATGACTCCCGCAGGGCCGCCATTAACTGGACCAGGGTCAGTAGAAGCTGCAATGTTCGAGGTCGTAGACGACACAATCACTCACGGACTGAAATGTTTAGCGATCCGCCAAACGCGATCCAGGCGCTATTGATGGTCAAGGCAAGACCACAAATACTCAATAGTCCATACTGTCTTCGGAGCTGATCTCGGTGGCCAGAGGCGTTGACGATTGTGCCTTCTTTCGAGACTCTGCTGTTCGTTCGATTGATCGAGTGTCTCATGGCGTCTGCTGTGAATATCTGACCTTCTTCGACCGGCTCCTGCTTCTCGCCCGGCGCAGGGCTGGCCTTCTTTGAGTCAGTCATGTTATTTTATCAGACTTCGGCCACATGCACGTCAATGAAAACTCAGGAGCTGAGGCTACGGAAAAAGTGGAAAAGACAGAGATGATTTAAGGGCAGCGTTATAAGATGCCTCGCAGGACCGTGAGCGAGGCATGAGGAGAAAGAGTGGCCCCGGGCGGATCGCGGTCTTGAGAGGACGCACACCTGGAACTGATAGAAGCCTTCATCTGCACCTCTCACACCGTTTCGGGAAGCTGACGAAGGAATGAAAAACGCCTTCGTTCCACCGCAAGCCGGAAGGGTGCAGTCAATGATCGCCAGAGGACGGGGTTGTAGTGAAGGCGTTTGTCCGTTCACTCTCGAGGAGATAAAGGCGTCTCCCGCGTCTCTGCAGCTCTAGGCGACCAGAGAAGGTGGCGGCAAGATAGAGATGGTGCCTGTCAGATTATCCCCAGCACAGCCAGTGGAGAAGCAAGAGCTTATCAGTTCGCTTCCTCGGCCGTACATGGGCGGCGGCGGGCGGCTCCATCTTGAATGAAACGTCAAAACGAGTGGCCGCTTTGATACCGTGGGTCTTCATCGTATGATCAAAGGCATCTGTGGTTTCAGGCTCACGATACTGCCGTAAAGGATGAGCATGACCGCACAAGTAGTGTGCATGGCTAAGGGGCCACACGTGTCTCTTCACGAATCTAGGGGTTTTTTTTGGAAGGCTGTGGCCCTCAAATGGCCCTATGCGTGCAAAGAAAGTGCGCCTTTGGCTCACCTGAGGCGTCCCTGCTGCTTGGTTCCCTCCGGTGTCGAGTCTGGGAAGGCATCTAGAATGATGTAGCGGAGGTACCTGAGATTGCGCTCTATCCTCTCACACTTGCCGTGGGCATGCAGAATTCATGGCTCTCGCTGGTGGGCGAGCAGCGATATTTGCGAGAGATGGGATGTAGTAGTGGCACAACATTATAGGTCTCCTCATCTGGGCTGGAGGGGGCTGAAGAGCCAACATGTGGTCGGGAGAGCAACCCCAGACAAGCATACTGCCGCGAGTACAGCGCGACACGGGCTAGGGGCGCGGCAACTGATTTTGAATTACTGTCTCTTGGAGAGCCGCGTCTTGGCAAAATCTTCTCGGACGCCGCGAGGCCGTAAGCCATCTAACCTCACATCAACTGCCTTTCTTGCCGCCTCTCCTCCAGCTTTGCCATGTGTCTGCGCATTTTCCGTGCCGAGCACCACCATGATATCAGTTGAATCGGAGCACAGGACAGATCATCGTTGTCGGCCATCTTGATCAGCCTGCGTGTTCCGATGGCCTCGTTAGTCACCACTTCGGTGGGGCGCTCGAGGGGGTGATAAGAACGCCATTCTCCATATTCCGGCGCTACTGCTGCAATAATGGTCCGGTAAGCTGTGGCTTGGTGCTTTCCGATGTTCTACAGTAGGCACGAGGCAAGCAATCTCTGGCGAATTACCTGATGGTTCTCAAGTGCTCTGCGGGCGATTAGTCAAGTCTCAGTGTAGTGTCTTGATTCTATTTCGTAACATGGTTCCTCTTTTTAGCGTTCTACAAAGGTTCGAGAGCAGAAGAACGATCGCAGAGATGGACCTGTTGAGGCCCAAAACCTCCAATGTCGCCGACCGGGAGAAAGGCGTTCGTCTGAGTACGCATCTTCTATATCTCGAACATGGAGGACAGACATCAGGACGAGCAGGAGACTAATTCATGGGTTCCGTCGTTCCTTCGTCGCAACGATCACAATAAGAACGCGCAGACCCGGCCAAATGAGAGGAGCCTTCTCCTTCCGCACGACCACAACGATGTTTCCGCGACGACAGAGGGCGAAACCTACAACCTTAAAGAAGATAACAGACATTTGAGATTT
The DNA here is from genome assembly GCA_034509035.1 of Saxispiralis lemnorum. Taxonomy (NCBI): domain Eukaryota; kingdom Fungi; phylum Ascomycota; class Dothideomycetes; order Mycosphaerellales; family Aeminiaceae; genus Saxispiralis; species Saxispiralis lemnorum. The sequence continues at coordinate 37,287 of JAWXCT010000156.1, forward strand.
TGTCTCATTGCGAAGAAGTTCAAGATGCTGTTCAATGGTTCGATCCCGGTAATCTTGGCCTACACTATGCAAAACTCGCTTCAGACTGTATCTGTCCTCATTGTCGGGCGGCTGAGCGCTGAAGCGCTCGCCATCGCCGCATTCAGCTACATGTTCGCTATGGCCAGTGGCTGGCTCATTGCGCTCGGCGGGACCACGGCAATCGACACGATCGCCAGTGCCTCCTTCACCGGAGGGAAGAACAAGCATGACCTGGGCATCATCCTGCAACGGGCCTTCTTGGTTCTTGGTCTGTTCTACGTCCCCGTGGCAGCACTCTGGCTCTGCTCCGAGCCGTTCTTCAAGCTGCTCGGTCAGGATGACTTCATTGCGCAGGGGGCATCACAGTTTCTCGGCGTGCTCATGCCAGGTGGCCTGGGCTACATCTACTTCGAGTGCATGAAGAAGTATCTGCAGGCCCAGGAGATCATGCGACCCGGGACTTACGTGCTCCTCCTCGTCTCACCCGCCAATGCGGGGCTCAACTACCTCTTCGTTTACACGTTCAACCTGGGCCTGCTGGGCGCACCACTCGCGACGGGCATCAGCTACTGGCTGAGCTTCTTCCTCCTGGTTCTCTACGCCCGCTTTGCTGACGGGTGGCAATGCTGGGGTGGCTTGGACCGGAGGTGTTTGCAGAACATCGGCAACTTCGCAAAGATCGCCTTTCTAGGCGTCATTCACGTTGGTGTAAGCCGAGTACTCCCCTTGGCGCTGTCGGGGACGATCATGGTTGCTGACGATGATCAGACCGAATGGTGGGCCTTTGAGATCGTGGCACTGGCCGCGGGGCGTTTGGGCAAGATCCCACTGGCCGCGCAGTCGGTGATTATGACGGCCGATCAAATCATGAACACGATCCCCTTCGGAATAGGAGTGGCAACGTCCTCGCGCGTTGGCAACTTGCTTGGCTCCCGAAATGCAGAAGGAGCAGCAAGATCCGCTAACGTGGCCGCCTGGCTGTCCATGATACTCGGCACAGTTGTGCTGATCGTTCTCATGGCGAGCAGGAATGATTTCGCTCGGTTGTTCAACAACGAGGAGAGCGTGGTTCGCTTGACGGGGGAGGTGCTCCCTTTCGTCGCATTGTTCCAAATCGCAGACGGATTGAACGTGAGAATAGCGAACAGACAGAAGTACCGAGGAGACTGCGCTAATCTGTACTAGGGCTCTTGTGGCGGCGCGCTACGCGGCCAAGGGAGACAACACATAGGTGCCGCGGTGAACCTCGTTAGCTATTACATGGGCGCCCTGCCCTTGGGCGTCTATCTGGCCTTCAATGGTTGGGGTCTTGCTGGGCTGTGGATCGGGCAGTGTAGGTGTTCAAGCACCGGTCTCGCCAAGCGCCTTTTGACTGACGGTTTCTTCAATCAGGCGTTGCCTTGTACCTCGTCGGCATTTTTCAATGGACGATCGTTGCTCTGAGCGATTGGAAGAGACAAGTGGACAAGGCTTTTGAGCGTCTCGATTCTGACGACCGGGCTGAACAGGGCCGAGAATGATGGTCGAGGTTGCGGGCCATCGTGCTTTACGCATATGTATACCTTCATAGAGATTTGCGTAGCAGACGCCTCCAACACTATCCTCGGCGTTGAATGGCAATATGAAGACTGCAAGTGACTGTCCCTGACGTGCCTCCTCGGTGAAACTGTTAATCCATACCCGAGAGCCTTTGAAGCCAACTCCACATGGATCGACCTCGCCTTATCTCCCTTTACCAAACCACTGGACGATTTCACGGGTACTGCGATGACGCCGCCCTTTGGCATGACAACAGTCATTACTGCACCAGCGTTCTTCCATCGACAATCGTATCGGCTGGGAAGACGGCCGGAGCATGACAAGGTAGCTGCGCTGGCAATCGAGACAGCGGCAGCTTTGTGTCATGGTTCCCTTTCCCTATCGTTCCTATCATCTCGGCGAGCCAGACGAATCTCGAACGTAATACCTCACGCCGTGACTGCATTGCCGTGAATTCGCTGCCCTCGCTGTGGCGCGAGCTCTCTCCGCGCCGGAGGCCCGCCGTCGTCCCACGCAATCGGACGCGATTGGACGAGACAGGAAATGAGCATGAGTGTAAGAGTGAGGTAAGGCGCATCTCCAATGGGAGCAAGATTGCTCACGGCAAAGAGCAGGTAAGCTCCAAGTTTTCCCACAGCAGCTCTTCTGTACAATCCTCTTCCTACTTTATACTCGAAAAGCTCCATCAAGGTGTCCTACTGCTTCTCAAATATACCTTGCCAAAATGGTGAAGCTAATCGCGTCCCTCGCCGCTCTGGCATCCACTGCCTACTCCCATGCCGACCACGACCAAGAGCCTATTGCAGGCCCTCACAAGGGCTTGTGGTACAACTCGCTCCCAGGAGATGGAGGCACGCAAGCCGACTCAGTCTTTTCTGGCATTAGTACTTTCGGAAGGATGGAATACTCGCCTTGCCTCGCAACAGAAGACGTCTCGTACGACATCGCTTTCCTAGGTGCGCCGTTCGACACTGGCACCAGCTATCGTCCCGGGGCTCGCTTTGGCCCCTCTGGTATTCGGCAGGGCAGTCGCCGCCTCAATCTCTAGTGCGTTTTACAACAAGGGTCCTGACCCGTTTCGCGTAAAAGGCTCACGCAAAGTTCGATTCAGTGGCGGTTACAACGTCCCCCTAGCCGCCAACCCCTTCGACGACTGGGCCAAGATCATAGAGTGAGTTGCCTCGCAACACTCTTCTAGGAGCTAGAGCTGATCACCAACGTAGCTGTGGTGATGTTCCCGTGACCAGGTTCGCAGCTTCTGAAGGCACGAAGAGGCGGCAAGGGTACTGACAACATGAAGCTATGACAACGCCTGGGCGGTTCAGCAAATAGAAGAAGGCCACAACAGCATTCTTATGCGCGAGCCGGCCAGCAATGCGAGCGAATCGGGTATCTCGAAGACTGGCAAAACACTGCCCAGGGTCATCACTATGGGCGGCGATCACACTATTACCCTTCCCCTGCTTCGCAGTATGAACCGCGCTTACGGTCCTATGACTGTGATTCACTTCGATAGCCATCTTGATTCCTGGCGTCTGTATTCTCTTCTTGTTCGCATCGCTGGAAGACCACTAATGTCATCCTATAGGACCTAAGGTCTTTGGTGGAGCACCGAGCCACCAAGCCTCCATCAAGTTGGCCACCACCCCAGGCCCCTCAACCCTGAGCTCTCGCTGACTCTCTCTACTTCAAACTAGCCACGGCACTTACTTCTGGCACGCCGCCGAAGAAGGCTTGCTGAAGAACGACACCAACATCCACGCCGGGATCCGCACGACTCTGAGCGGACTCAGCGACTACGACAACGACGGCTCCTGCGGATTCGAGATAGTTGAGGCGAGAGAGATCGACGCAATTGGCACTGAGGGGATCATCGAGAAGATCCACAATCGCGTTGGTGCGTTACTTGCTACTTATCGTCGAACTTGGAGGACAGTAGTACTGATCTCTACTTCCACAGGCCACGACCAGCCCGTCTACCTCAGCATTGACATCGACACTATCGACCCGGCTTTCGCTCCCGCCACTGGCACACCCGAGACAGGCGGATGGTCCACACGTGAGATTCGAACAATCGTCCGAGGCTTAGAGGGTGAGTTCACCCGCCACCATTACGAATGAGCTTTCTTACTAACGTGTCTCCCAGGTATCAACCTCGTCTCGGCCGACATTGTTGAAGTCGCACCTGCCTATGATACGAATGCTGAGTTGACTACGATGGCGGCGGCTGACGTGCTGTATGAGATTATGACGCTAATGGTGAAGAGGGGGCCTCTGACAAAGGAGCTGAACGGAAATTCTCAGCTTAAGCAGGATTTGTAGACCGGCTCAAGGAAACAACGCGATGTAAGTCAATCGAGGGGGTTGGGCACGCTGAAATCGTTTGCAAAAGCTCTGGGTGACGCGCTTCGACCACTCATTAACTTTTGCAGGCTGGACGGTTTATCTAATCCATGATCACGACACTGCCGTCTTTGAGAATACCCTTTGCTACATCTCCCGTTCACTTTTATTGCGCCAGACGCCGTGGGTGTGTCGTCAATCAACTGCCGGCTCTTCCAGCAGTAAAGCATATGAGCTCCGCTTCCACACGATCGCTCAGAACTTTTTCAGCCGACGTAACTTTGGGAATGTACGGCTGCCTTTGCTAAAGCTACCCAGCGAAACCACGACGAAAGTGGTTGCAATGCTCACACGCGTCTATAGACACTGGCAAGATTGACGATTGAGAAGCTCGTCGAGATCATGCTTGCCTTCTCTCACTGCTCGTTTCCGCTCTCTGCAACCCATTGTTGATTGAGGCTCATGCTTTCAGACTCGGACGCAGGTATGTGAAACGCCAAGTATATCTTCAAGCGCGACTGTTTCACGATGTTTTCCAAAGCCATTCAACCGTAGAGTAACGCTGTACGGATCGCATCCCCCGCCCTATCCGCACAACTTCGCAGCGCGTCTCCCATCAGAAGTGCGCGGTGCCGTGACTTGGTTCAGCACGCCACCAAAGTTTCTCCATTGCTATCAAAGAGCTTGCGGGGCCTTGGTCAAAAAGCACTGCCTCGCAAACCACACGCAAATCAGCAGCGAGGCCCCACAGATCGAGAAGCGAACCTCATGGCCCTCATCACTTGTACGATCGAACATCATCTGGCACCTTAAACGAAGTTTTGCCTAGATCCTCACCATCCTCAACTGTAGCAAGCTACGCCACAACAGCAACATTCAGCGGCAACCTCACCAACCCCTACAGCATCCCCTGTAGCGTCTCTGGCACGTAGCACTTCTTCGAAACCCCCATGAACGGAAAGATGCCCCTACGCAAACCTCGAACCCAACGAACGCCCAAAACCACCACAGCTCGCTGTCCGTGTGAATCGTAAGCAGCAAGCAACACGCCGCGGTTCCAAGAACGAGCTGTAGCACGTTGGAGGAGAGCTGCGCTGAGTTGCTGTGGCGGGTGGAGAGAGAAGAGCAGGGTGCCGAGCGTGAGGGAGGACATGAGATTGACGAAGATGGGGCACAAAGGGGGGCGAATGAAGTCGTAGGTGTCGAGTCGACATCGCTGCCAGCACATTACTGACCGAACCTTAGCGCTCATACAGCCCTCGTCGATGGTAGTCGCCAATCATGTACATTTCCAAGACACTGAACAGCAGTGTGATGCTCACGCCCCCAAGGACCCTGCCTGCAACCAGGAGTCAAGATCGGTTGGACAGGATGCAGGCCTTTGATGCTGCGTATAGAAACCAATAGCACGGAGCCGCCTTCTTGCATCCATATCTGTCCGCGAGAGCGCCAGCAAATGTGGCGCTGACCGTTCCACTGAGAGATCCGGTTGCGAAAAAGAACGCAACGAGTGATACAGGAATGCGGTAGATTTTTTTGTAGAAGTAATAAGTGAAGGACCCCTGTAGCATCACATTGATCGGTCAACGACTTGGACGGCTCTGCTTGGGTCGTTATCTCTGACCTGTAACCAGTCGGCGACGATGGGGGGAAGATAGACAGCTAGGAATTGATTACGGAGCTAGAGAAACGCATCTTCGTCGACCATGTCGTCCAGGTCATCGCCAAACTTTTCGCAGAAGGCATCATCGCTCTTGCGGAATGGCTAGCACTCGTCTTGTGTTGTGCCGACGGTATTTGATGGTCGGAGTCTACGTACTGCGAGGTGAAGTAGCCCTGCAAGGACTGTCATATGAGCGATGTCGAAGACCATGACGGTAGTCGAGGATGAGAAGAGATAGCGTGAAGGGACAAGCGAGGAATGTGACCCAAGACCGAAACAATACCCATTTTTGTACTCGTTGAACCTGGGGCGCCGAGGCTTGCCCAATTTAAGACTCTGCAAGCAAACGCCAAAAGGTCGTCGTGTTTCATGACTTTGTAAAGCAGACGTATTCTGGGAGTCAGTAGCCATGGCAGCAGGCGAAAGCCAAAGCAGGATTCCCAAGGTAGCAGTGGTGGAACTGCACAATCTCGACGCGTCAGGGTTGGGGAATGTGGTTGGCAGGCACGCGAATGCCCCCTGTACAGAGCTGTCGATATATAGCTCCTCATACCAGCGTCGGTGCGAACTGGACCTGCTTGCATTTTCCTGTGGGTCTCTTTCGGTTTCAAATGTTGACTATCCGCTCAAATCACATAATGATGCCTCCTCCAAAACTCATACTCGTCACGTCAATCGCGGCAGGCATCCTGCTCGTCTTCGCACTGGTCCAGCGTCTCCAGATCAATACAGGTCCGCTGCTCGACCGTGTCAAACGCGACGAACGCCAACCAGTCGGAGCCAAAACAAACCTGCGGTTCCGACTCGATTCAGCAGAAAAAGGGTGGAAGCAATCGGTGTACGACCGACAGAAGATGCTGAGCGAGGTTGGGCCCGATCGGGACTTCCCGGATGGGTACATTTGTAAGCACCTCCTTAACGATCATTTGACAACTATCACTGACTCGATTGCTGAAAGATGCGTATATGATATTTGACTTCGCTCGCCCGAGCTTCTTCTGTCCTTACGATCTTGAGTGGGTGGGCACTCTGGACGATGGCGGAAAGGTTGTATGCGGCATGTCACGCTACGTGCAGGAAACTCTGCCGGTTGACGACAACACTGAAGAAAGCCCGTCGTTGATCACTTACTCGTTCGGTGTGAGCACGGATTCCTCATTTGAGGCTCAGATGTTGAAGCGCACCAACGCGGAGATCTGGGGCTACGACTTTTCCGTCGACGAATAGGGCCCAGAGACCAAGCCCAACCAGAACAACCGAACACACTTTCACCTCGATGCAATAGGCAAGTCGACAGACGAGTCCAAGTTCCCACCTAGGTACTCGGTCCAGGACCTAATGAAGGCAAACAATCACACATGGGTCGACGTCATCAAGATGGACATTGAGGGCGCCGAGTTCGACGCACTGCAATCGATGGTCACATACTTCAGCAGGGACACGTCGGCAGACCACACACTCCACCAACGCTTCCATTCGGTCAACTCATGATCGAGTTGCATTTCACCGGTATGGCAAGGAGCCACATGCTTGAGGGACAGCTGCAGCTGCTGATCACCCCAGGGGACGGGCCGGACTTCCGCATTCCAAAGAGTCTGAACGAGTGGATCGGTTGGTTCCAGGGGCTTGAGTCGCTTGGACTCCGGCCGGTGAACAACGAGGACAACTGGATAGGTGAGGTCACTCTGGACACGGTTAAGGTTTGGAGGCTGACTAAGCTCATCTAGGCGATGTGTTCCCGGTGTTGTGCTGAGGATTGCCAAGGCAGCATGCCTGTCATGTGACTTTGCGATCACATGACCTGTGAAGGGCCTTCATCTCGTCTCTGTGTAGCTCGCATCCATAGATCATGCACTTTCACACCAAACTCTGTGCACAATACCCGGGAAAGCCGAGATTCATGGAGCTAGACTGCACGCGTCAACCTTCCAGACAATGAGCAGTCTGCTGACTCCTGTGTTGCATTTCACGATGATCAATGCTGTCGCCGAACGAGACAAACTGTTGTTGTAAGTAATTTTTGTCGCAGGATGAAGTGGGAAGGGCGTTGAATGTGCCCGAGAAGATTCCTTGGGGCTTGGCTGCTGCTGCGCATGGAAGATCCAAGGTAGCTCGGCGTCAGGAGGCCTATTTCAAGACGAATAAGTACTTATGGCAGAATTGTCTTGCGAAGCATGTTTCGCCCAGTGTCCGTGACACAAGAGTTTTCGCAGAAAAGGACCGTTGCGTGGAGTATCGCAACACGTCGCGCTCGCGGCTTTCTCAGCCGTAAACACCGGCATAGGTGTCTGTTCTTGACGAGTATATGTGAGTTGCTCAGATTGACTTCGCACAGCATCGTGATGTCGATCTAGAGCCGACGAGAGTGATGCGCCAGCTAAACGTGGTCTTGGCCGCTTATTCTGGACCGCCGGACGAGTGCAGCCCCGGCACTACGGGCCCCAGAAGAGCAGTCAATCGTAGCAGAGATGGCACAGGGTGGAAGACCTCGGACTTGCGCTTTGCCCAGAACCTCGAGTGAGTCGACTCGTTCACTTGCCTCGCCCCCTACCACGACCTCTCGACCTTCCCGCGGGACGACCACGTGCGGGCTTCGTGGTCCTCGTACTTCGTGGCGCCGGCGTGCTCTCTTCGCTCTCCTCATCCCCCTCGCTCTCGCCCTCCTCCTCACTACTCTCCTCCTGCTCCTCCTCCTCGCTCTCAGCCACGCTCTCCACCTGCCTCGTAGACTTCTTCCTCCCAGCACCGCCTCTGCCCCTCCCGCCTCTGGACTGCGCTTTCCCCCTCGTCCTCTTCCCTCCAGCCTCGTCCCCACCCACATCAAAACTGGGCTTAAACGCCACCGGCACCTCCTCCATTAAATTAAGCTCCGGCAGCATCTCCACGCTTTCCCCCCTCCCCTCAGCAAGTCTCCGCCCCCACTTCAACCCCCCAAACTCCTCCTCCGGCAGCTCAAACTCCACATTCTCAATCCGATTCGCCGCCTCACTGTACACGTCCGAATCGTCCGCGCTCGTGGCACTTGCACTGCGGTCTTCACTCCCCTCCTTCTTGTGAAACTGCGCCGGAATATCGACCCTCTCGAGCTGGCGCGAGTCCTCGCGCTCGTCAAGTGCTTCGAGGTTGTAGAGCGTGCGGAGTTTCTGCCAAATCCCCGCGGGGCGGGTGTGCGCGCTGCGGGGGTGGATGTGGTGGTTTTCGAGCAGGTATTGGTGAAGGGCGAGGAGGCGAAAATGCTTGTGGATGCCTGTGCTGGGAGTATTAGTCTGGTAGGGGCCGGTGATCAGTCGCGGTGCGTCGAGTAGTTGGCAAGTTTCGGCAAGGAGCGCGACATACCGGTCGGTTTGAGGTGGATGAGCCCCTTTAAGAGGCCAATTTCTTCTTCATCTGTCCACGGGTCATGTTGCGCTTCCTCTGTCGGTTTAGTTGGAGAGCTTGCGGCGGGCGTGGGCGTCTTAGGTTGTGATGTCGAGGCCGGCGATGCGGCTTGAGAGACGCGAGCGCGCTTTCTTGGAGGCATTTTTTGTTCCTTTGTATCTCTGCAGTATTGCTTGAAGGCGTTGAGGGTTTGGCGAAGTGGGTAGCTGCCGTAGGAAAGTCGCTACATCACTGTCGCGCTGTGTCGCAATGCGAGACACGATGTAAGCGGGCATACCCGCCCCCTGCATGCATAAGCTGCATTAAATCCTGGATTAATGCGCAGCACCTCTGCTCCTTCCTATTTTGGGTTGCATGAACTCCGGCGGGCGATTTCGCCCAGTTCCAGCGGTTTCGTCCTTCGCGACGACATCGACAACGAGGCCACAGAGGGAATATCACGGAGCAGTCAATCAGATGGTGGTTTTGCCTGCGATTGGATCAGTAAGATGCCTGACCTAAGGTTATATGCATTGACATGAAAAAAGTCCAGCCCCCTCCCCTTGCAGATAAGCGGACGGACGACGACCTGATAACAAGAACGCAAACTCAGCGAAACGTGCTTATCATTTACTGCGCTTCGTCCAAGTGCGAGAAGTCAATCACAGAGATGGCTCTCGTTGCACAAATTCTACCAAAGGCCCCTGCCCCCTGGATACCATTCTGCTGCAGTTTCTGCTGCAGTCCCTGGTCCCCGACCTTCCCACGACAGTCGTTGCGATTCGAGCGGACCGAGAGAATGCTTGAACATATATCAGAACCTCGACGTCACTGAGTTCTACTTGCCTGCGAGAACAAGGTCGATTGGTGGGCGGAAATGCAAAATGACGACCCGGGCAGGGCATTGGACACGGTAGGTATTTGTTTTTGCGGAACCTCCTATACATTCTACTTAGGCGCTGTTGATTCTTCCTCCTTCCTCTTCTTTTGAAAGCCTACATTTTCTCAACCTCTCAGCAAGAACATCTCCTCCTCTGCCGTCGCCTTTGTCCAACCTCGCGCCTTTTCCCCCGGAACAACACTGGCCCTCCAATCCATCAAGCTCCACTTGCACGGCCGCGTACATCTCCCCCCCCCTTCCTCCACTGAACCACAC
>JAWXCT010000156.1:81672-99731 GCA_034509035.1 Saxispiralis lemnorum
GGGGGTATCTGGGGCAAAGGTGCGGGAGGGGGGTTGGGAGAAGTGGGTGGAGGATGCCAAGGGACAGACGGCTAAGAAGTTGGAGGAGAGGAAGGCGAGGGGCCAAGGGGGGGATGGATTGGATATTTCATGAGAACGCGAGGGGAAGATGAGATACTGCTGTTGGAAACAACGTAGGCCGAGGTCGTAGCTGCGGAGTGGCTGCTCACGTTGCTCCAATCGCACGCATGCCTTGACGAGTCATGTACTATACAAGCTTCTGAAAAAAAAGCGCCTTTGACAACCAGACTTACTTGCCTGTAGAAGGCTCTACCTACAATTGCCGTCTAGGCATCTATCCAGAAACTACTCCTCATGTCTACTCATTTCGCAGCTCGAGCAGAAAGATGTCGGTTCTGGCCACTTTAACTCGCATCACACGAGTTCATGATGGATGGTAATGGGCAGATCAACAGGGTACAAGATGTTGAGGCGTATCACGATTCAGCGTGCAGTGTATGCCAGAGGTAATACAACAATTCAGCAACACCAAGACGTCGCGAGGAAGGAAGCAGAGACTGTAGCGAGGCCCAACGTCAAAATTGTTTGGACCCAATTGTCATTTTCAGCCAAAACCCCCAAATCTCTACATCTATAGCCTTCGTTTCGCAGAACCTTCGACCCCAGCGAGTCTCAGAGGCGGGAATCATGCAGCTGTAGCAGAAGAGCAGGACGAAAAAGACAAACCGAGACAGAAAAGAAACAGAGCAAACATTCCCGCGAGCGGAATTAGATAACAAGCAATTGATTGAACGCCACCCGTTTCATCGCCACTTCGCTCTTTCCGCCTCCTGCACGGAGAGTATAACCATCAGTCGTCACCATTTTTCGAGCTGTCATTGTGAGAGCCGTCGCGTCAGGGTTCGTTCCGCCACATCATCGCGTCAGAAGAGAGGGAAGCATCTACTCCTCGTCGGAGAAGACCTCCTCACCACGCTTGCGGCGGGCCATGCGGTCCTTCTTCTTCTTGCGGAGCTCGGCCGACGTGAGCTTCTTCTGTTTCTTGGTCGACTCGATCTTGTTACCCATGGCATCGAACTTCTCCTCTTCCTCCTCCTCGCCTTTCAGACGCGGGCCGGCGCCCTGCCCGGAAACCCAGTTGTGGCCAGAAGGCGTCATGCGCCCGTCCATCACAGCCCACACTTCCTCCGTCAGGTCCTTGGTGAACTCGGCCGAATGTGTGATGATGATGACACCACCTTCGAAACTCTTGAGCGCCTTGGACAGGGCACCCAGGGAGTCACGGTCGAGGTAGTTGGTGGGCTCGTCCAGGACAATCAGGTGGGGACGCTGCCATGAGCAGGCGGCGAGCACCACCTTGACCCGCTGGCCACCAGACAGACCGCGCATGCGGGAGTGGGAGACGAGCTCGGTGTCGATGCCGAAGTTGGCGCAGTGCTGCTCAATCTCCTTGCGGACCAGGGGACGGAATTGACCGCTGGCCAGGGCCTCCTTCTGGTCGACGTCGGCGACCTGCTTCTGGTGGGACTGGATCAGCTCGGTACGCGGGATCCAGGCGTTATCGGCCGTCATCATAGGCGTCCACTTCTCGTTCTTCATGCCGACGTTGTCACCCAGCGCGAACGAACACTCGTACTCGTACGAGTTCTTGAACTTTCTGCGCGAGTGCACGCCAATGACACGACGTTGGGTGCCCTCGATCCTGTAGATGCGGTCCATAGCCTTCTCGTCGTCCTCAGTGACGATCTTGTTGGCGCGGTCCATGGTCTCACGGTCCTCACCAGTCTGGAAACGCCACTGAATGTACTCAGAGGGGGTCTTGTCCAAGTGGTGGTCGATGTGAGCGAAGGCGTGCTGCTTGATGTAGGCGATACGGATGTTCTCGTGCTGGTACACGTCACCCGACGTCGGGATCAGTTCACCAGTCAGGACGTTGACCAGCGTAGACTTGCCAGCACCGTTGGGGCCAATGACGGCGATACGGGAGCCGAGTGAACACTGGAAAGTAATGTCCTGGATCTGAGGCTTGGGCGTGCCGGGGTACTGGAATGTCATGTTGCTGACACGAACGATGGCCTTTGCTTTAGTCTTGACACCCTCGAGGAAACCGGGCTCAGGGAACTTGAACTCCAGGTCCGAGGCGCCGAGCTCGTAGTAAGCCTTAGCCGCAGGGGCACGCTTAACGAACTCAGTCAGGTTACCACGGTAGCGCTTCAGCTTGAAACGCTCGTAGTGGATGACGTGCTGCAGGACGTGGTCGAGGAAGCGAGTGTCGTGCGAGATGATGATGGAGGTGCAGGGAGAGTTCATGAGGTAGTCCTCGAGCCACTTGACGTTCTGGACGTCGAGATGGTTCGTGGGCTCGTCGAGCAGGAGAATGTCGGGCTTTTCGAACACGGCACGGGCGAGCGCCAGCTTCATCTTCCAGCCACCAGAGAGCGCAGTGATGGCGCCGTCCAGCTGCTGAGCCACGAAGCCGAACTCGATCAAAGTCTTGCGGACCTCATCGTCGGACAGACCCAGCTGAGCCTGCTTCAGCTTCATCTGAGTCCACTCCATGACCGTCATCTCAGTGTCAGCAGCGTCCAGGTCGTGCTCAACGAACACAGTCTTGACCTCGTTTTGCTTGGGGAAACCCTCGACCTGCTCGTTGTTGATGGCACGCATGAGGGTGGTCTTGCCGGAACCATTGGGCCCGAGCAGACCATACCGCTGGCCACGCTTGAGGCGGAGATGCGTCTGGTTCAGCAGGATCTTGGCACCGTAGGCCAAGTTGAAGGTGCAGTTGCACAGGTCCTCGCCCTCCTCGTCATCGGGCTCGGCCTCCTCTTCCTCTGCGGCGAGTGGGGAAGCACGCTTGCGGAGGGTGTCGACAATGGGCTCGCCCTTGCCGTCGGGCACGATCGAATTGATGTAGGGCAGGAGCGCCAGGTTCCAGGTGGAGAGTTCGTCGGCCTTCTCGTCGATGAGCTGACCGCCAATGGCAGCGATATACGCAAGGATTGGCTCCAAGCGCTGGACAGCGTCCTTGTACTGGCCGCTCAGAATGTCCTTCAGCTTGCCGAGAACGGTGTCGACGTCACCGACGTGGGAGACCTCGGGAATCTTGCCGTCAACCACGTTACCGACGCGAGCAAGAGTGTCGAGACCCTGCTTTGTCTTCTCACGAGCCTCAGGGTCGGCCATGTTTTCGTAGTTGGTTTGAAGCTGGGGCATCAGCTTCGGCAGGAAAGCGGCGACGATGTTAGGGTCCTCGACCAGCTTGCACATGTTGTCGACAATGACGGCCGACTTGCGCTTGATGGCGGTCTCGCGCTCCTTCAGACCACGCTCGAGCAGGGGCACCATGATGGCGAGGGTGGGCTCGTGGACATCAGTGACGAAAGTGGTGGCGCCGAGCAAGTGGATCGTCTCGGGAACGTTCTCAGGCTTGGCGATACACTTTATGAGCTCGGGGATAAAGCGCTCGATGTCCTTGTTGACGATGAGCTGGCAGATCTTCTCCATGGTCTGGTTGGCACGCTTCTTGACCTCGGCCTTGGTGTCCCACATGGCCTCGGAGACGATAGGGATCAGGTCGGGAACGCGGAAGGCGGTCTGGGCAGGCGCGCTCTCGCAGAGCGCCTCAATGCACTCCAGGTCGGTCATCTTCTCAGGCCACTTCTGAGCCTCGCGGATCGAGGTGATGTATGCGGGGATGAGCAGCTTGACTGCGTTGGCGTTGGTCGCCTTTGTTATGGACAGGGCGGCATCTTGTGCGGCAACCTTGACAGGCGCCATCTTGTCACCCACGGCAGCGAGCACATCGGGCAGAAGCTGGACTAGGTAGGGCTCCACGGTGGCGGAAATCTCGGCGTGCTTCGCAATGGTCGAGATAGCCTCGCAGGCGTGTTGCCGCGCGTTGGCGTCCTTCTTGTTGGCCAGCATCTTCTTCAGGCCAGTCACGGCCGTGGTCGGGGCATCCTTCTCAGTGATGTCTCCGTTGATGAAAGAGGCGATCTCTTGCGAGGCAGCGACAGCCTCGTCGCCGGTCTTGGACACGGACAACTTGGCCATCAGCTCCTCCAACACCTTACCCGACTGGAGGTTCTCCTTGGCTGCTTGGGCGGCCATCGTGAGTGTCGAGTCGTGGAGGAGTGGGTGGTTGGTGAGGGTGGGGAAGGAGAGGAAGAAGGAGGGGCGGTCAAAAATTTCGAGATAATCGGAGAGCGGACGCTCGGACCAGCCCGATTGTGCGCGCGCGCTGAAAGGTGTGGCGGCAGTGAAGTTGGCGGAGTTGGGGATCGAGAGGGTGTGAGACCAGCGCGCAACAAGAAATGAGTGCGTCGCTGTGAGTGAAACTGGTAAGACGTGAATAGGAGAGGATGGAGATGTCGTAGGGGACGTGGAAAGTGGCGGGGCGGAGGCCTTTCTACCAAAAGAGATTCTCAACAAAACATTTTTTTGCCAAGACGAGAAGGGTCCGGACTGGAAAGTACGCCGATGTGTACATGTCAAACCTTCTGTTCCCGCCATTCACAGCGAGCCGCCGCTCCTCGTGAAAGCGACAGAGGGTCCTCGACTTCACAGCCTTAAGCGTGCACTTTCTGGGCACGGACTGGTCAAAATGGACGACGCCTCTGACAGTCTACCGCTTCCATTGTCACATTGGGATACAGCTGACAGCGCAGCGCCGCTCTGCGAATGGGAACACGACATTCCTCACACAAGGCTTCACACGGGACATTTCATTGACAGCAAAGGACGCAAGGTGGCACTGTGGTCTCCTGAACCGTACGCGGCTGAACGCAGATGGTACCGTACCATGTGCGGCTGAGCTGAATAGAGACAGGTGATGGCGCAGTTAGCAAATACGTTTTGGTGGCTCACAAGCAGGGCAAGCAGTTGTTAAATGCTGCGTGAATACCTTGGTCGTTCTACAGGTGTTTTCTGCACATGATGCCCCTCCACATGAATCGTATCTCGTTATTGTCTGACGACGACTTGAAGTTCAGCAAATGAGCCTAATCCTACAACTTGCTCGCCTGCCCGTCCTTCGCGACTTCGATCACCAGCTTGCCAAACTGACTCGCGCTCTTCATGTCCTCGAACAGGCCGTCGATGCCGTCGATGTTGTCCAGTCCACCGGTCACAACCCTCGAGACAACGGGTTTCAAATTCTTCGTCTCGACAAACTTGATCATGTCTGAAAACTCCTTTCGTGAACCCATTGTGGAGCCTTTGACGTCTATGTTCTTCAGGACAGCGGACATCAAGTAAGGCATCTTGGGCGAGATTGTCATGCCGTACACCACAATCGTCCCGCCAGGCTGCATTATGTTAGAAGAACGTCTCCTATCTCGCCACAGCGATCGGACTCACTCTCAACAGCTTTGCCCCCTTCTCGACGATGTCACCTCCTGCCCCGTCTATAATCGTATCCAGCTGTTTCCTCTCCTTTGGCAGCATCTCCGTCAACTTCTTTTCCCACCCCTCCTCTTTATAGTTCACCCCTCCTGCCGCCCCCAGCGCCTTCGCCTTTTTGATCTTCTCCTCGCTTCCACTGCTCACAAACACGTTACACCCCGCCGCACTTGCAAACGTCAACGCCATAAGCGCGACCCCGCCCCCAATCCCCGTAACCAGCACGTTCCGCCCGGGCTTCGCATTACCGCTCTTGGTCATAACCGCCCGCCATGCCGTCAACCCCGTCAACGGAAACGCCGCCGCCTCGACATGGCTCAGGTGCCGTGGCGCCTCCTCCAGCTCTCCAGCGTCAATGGTCACCGTCTCGCCCAGCGTCCCGAGCGGATTCGCCTTTGTACCGCCTAGGATCGCGTAGCCCTTCGGGTGCTCGGGGCCCTCGGGGTCGTCTTTCCAGCCCGAGCCCGGGTTGAGCACCACGCGCTTGCCTTTCCATTTTTGCGCAGCGGCGCTGCTGCCGGTGGATGTGACGATTCCAGTACCGTCGGCGAGGAGAGGGACACCGAAGGTCGTGCCAGGATAGAGGTGCTGGCGGAGGAAGAGGTCACGGTGGTTCAGGGCGGCGGCGGTGATGGAGACGACGACTTCGTTGGGCTGGGGGTTGGGCGTGGGGATCTCCATGTGCGTGAGGGGATAGTACACTTTGCCCGGTTTGCCCTCGACCTGGCGGATAGTGATTGCTTTTGGCATGGTCCTGGTTGTCTTGGTGTTGATGAGAGGGTTACGAGGGGAATGAGAAGAGGGAGAAGAAAAATAGGGCGAAACTCGAAAGCAAGGCAAGAAGGATGGTCGCTGTTTTAAGTATCTACAGTACAGATTGTCCACCAGGATTACAAAGTATTAGATCTTGTCGTTTGGACAAGATATGATGTAACGGAGGGGATCAACTGCTTGCCGAGGTGCTGGAGCTCCACTCGCGCGATACTCGGGTAGATGTCGGCACTCGAGTTGCAAACGAGCGGCATCGTCGTCTTCAAAATAAGCGTCGCATGCGCGGGACAATCTGCTCGCGCCTCAGAATTTGTCGACGGCACCAACGGGGTCCAAACGTCGGAGTACATATTTCCTTTCACTACTGGCTTTGTCGCCTTGAAGATGGAAGCTCAGCCAGTGGCCAGAGGTGAATTCCACTACAACTCCATCCTGCTCGCGAACGTCAGCGGCCCAGGCAAACGCCATGCTCGAGCCCCTGAGAGCGAGCTCAAACAGCTGCTCAGCGGCATGGCATCCAAAGTCCAGTTGGGCTGCGGGTAAGAGGCGCAACTCATCCATTGTGGCCTGCCTCGTACCAGAGACAAGAATGCGGCAGGTGCGCCTTCAACAGGCGCTCAGCCGTGGCAGGCTCGAGGCTCAACCGCCGCACTTAGCGGATAGGGAGGGGCACGTGAAGAAGAAGCGTGCGTCTGCTGTGAGGAAGGCCAATTCAAAAGCAAAAAGTGCGGAGGCGGGTACGGGTCAAGGCAGCGCGGCGGCGAAGAAACGCAAAGCTGATGGCGAGACCGGATCTGAGTCTTCCAAGCGCACGACGATCTCGTGTGAACGTCGGCGAGATTTCCATCAACATCGAGCATGAAGCTGAAGATTCATCGAAGAGTACACCAGCCAAAGCCCAGCGTGCAAACCCTCAGAAAAAGACCACAGCATCCGGCAATCTGTCTACTGATAAAGCACCAGGTAGAGCCTCCAGGCCCTATGGGAATTCAGGAAAATCTGTTCCTACTGCGAAGAGCTCCACTGTTCCAGCAGAGGTCTCGAAAGCCTAAGCCCAAGGCAACACTCACGCAAATTCACCAGCGAGCACAAAAGCGCCCTCGGCTACTAAGCGTGATGTTGAGCCGCAGTCAAAGGCGAAGTCAACAGCCGGACCCAAGGCTAAAGCAAAGCCCAAGGTCAAGCAGGAATCGAAAGCCACCCGGGAAACTAAAATTAAGTCGGAAGCCAAGATCAAGCAAGAAGCAAAGGCCAAACGCGAACCAGACGTTGAGACCGAAGCAGAAGAGGCTCCGTTCTTTCCCTCAAATAGCACATTCGACGGCCAGCGCCGCCCCTACAGCGCCTCTGCCTCCCCTGAAAACGGCTTCCCAACCAGCACCTACCACCTCACCCTACCACCTCACCAGCCCTCAACTCTCCGCGCAATACGACCAGGACGCCGACGACTTCACCCCCAAGCTCATCGCTGACAGCAAGACGATCTGGGGAAACTTTTACCTCGCGCCCAAAGTCGGCATCCCGCGCACCGACGACCCTGCAGCCGCGTTGGCCGGCGACCGCATCTCGTTTGGCTAGCACGCGCGCGATGAGTGGAACGGCCGGAGCCTGGCCTTTGCTGGCCTTTGGCCGGGGGTCCTTTGGGAATGTGGAGATTTCGCGTGATGATGAGAGAATAGTGGGTGTGATCTGGAACGTGTTCGCTGAGACCGTTGAATTTGAGGGTAGCTGGATGCAAATCATGCCTTTGGGGCAGTATCAGGGCAATCTCGAATTGCTGGCTGATAAGTGGAAGGGGTTCGTGAAGAACGCTTATGGCCGCTGAAACAGAGGTGTTTGGTCGTGTAGTTAACATTGCCGCTGGTTTTGTACCTTGTTTGAATGGTAGCCCTGAGAGACAGGGTTTTTGGCTAATGAAACGGGATGGAACGGGCGTACTAGACAGAGAAAGTTACTCTGGCTGCCATGTACAATGAATAAAAGGCCTTGCTGCAGTTCTGTCTTTGTTCAGAATCCACTATAAAGCGTACCGCCGCACTTACAGTCATCGTACCATATGTGCCGCACTTACTTCATCATCTCCCTCGTAAAAGTTTCGATTGATCATACCATCCCTGGCGCTTGAAACATTACAACGCCTCGTCCACCGTCGCTGAGGAAGTGTTGGAGCTCAAGATGTTATAGGACCTGTACGAGGAACAGCTGAAGCCAAGAGGGAACATAGCAAAGGTCTTCTGCCATAGACGTGTCGTATCATAGACGTCTGATAGAACAGGTGAACATGTTCAAGAGTTGACGACAGCGATCTGCGAGGGCGGAGAGCGGAGTTGCATCGAAGACTTCATGTCCCTGTTTCTTGGAGCTATCTCGATCTAGGGTGAAGGAGAGAGTGAGTCACTGTGGTGGAATGCTGGGTTGGTGGATTTTGTACCTTCCCCCATCTGGAAAAGGTGATGAGCGGAACGTCAATATTAGGGCGCGACGCAATTTTCCTTCATAGAGCATGCGGAACGGAACGGGGCTTCGATAAGATTGAAACACGTGAGGAGCGGGCTCATAGAGGACGACCAAAAAGCCTCCACTGGATTGACGGTAAGCATGAGGTTCCAGATGACCTATAAAGGGAGTCAAACCACGTCGGCGCTGTATCACAAATAGAAGTACGTATGTCTTGACCGATGTTCTCAAATAGGCCTCCTGCAGAAAACCTCTTCTCCATTACCGAAACAGTGAGGAAACAAAGATTACCTCCCGAAACCTTTCCCATATCTCAAGGGCTTGTTGGTCTCTCTCACAAATGCAAGCTTAATTAAATGCTTTAATGAATCGGACCGGTGAACGCATAACAACCGATGAATGCAGACAGAAACATGCCGCTACGATGCCGCAGAGCGAGGATAGGAAGCCTCAGTGCCGCGCAGCTCAGGGGCCAGTCTGATGAAGCCGGCAGGCATTGCGTTGGTTTTCCGCCCAAAGCAACAGGAGCACTTTCCGGCTCGAGACCCTCAGTCAGACAGTTGCGGAAGTGGATTGCGACGTCACTTACTCCAGATTGAAGAGCGGAAAGAGCCGCAAGTCGAAATGTGGGCGGAGAGTGACCAGATCTACTACTGGCAGAAGTGGCAATTAGTGCAGCCTTCTTTCGAGCAGGCTTGATGCGGCGAGCTATTTTGCTTCGCGAACAGATAATCGATTGGGGAGCCTGTTGAACCAAAGCGTAGCCAGAAGTGCTCGTTCTTGCTCTTCGCGGCAGCGGCGGTGAGGAGCCGGATGGTGCCCGTTTGCATGGCTGGCCAAGGATGAAGTGAAGAGGAAGGAGCGACGGTGCACGCCCCACAATTCACGTGCTCTCTGTCAGAATTTGCGTTACCCTCGTCACTCAGGCAACCGAGTGACGGAATCTCTCTTTTTCCTCCGACTCACTTCAGCTTTCTCCGCGAACCCTTCCCTCCTTGACAACACATCCCTCTCCCCTTCACCCAACCACCTCACTCTCCAACCGAGACACGTAACCCATCACCACAACCAACATGGACGACGACGACATCATGGAAGACCACCGCCCCATCGTCTCGAGCGCAACCCCGTCCGACTTCGCCCCTTCGCGCGAAGCTTCCGCGGAAGCCTCCGAGCGCGAGCGCGAGCCCAAACGCGCCCCCGCCTCCAACAGCAAAGAGAAGGCAGCCAAAAAGGCCATCCCCAAAAACCGCCAGCCCCCCTCAGCCCCGACCCACAATACCCCCATCTCCGCCCCTGGCCTCACCGACGACGACAGCATGTTCGTCCCCTCAACTAAGCCCACCCCGGACGCCGGCCCGCCGAAGAAGAAGCGCAAGTCCAACGCGAACCCCAACAAGGCGCTGCCGCTGGGTCGGTCGTACGAGGAGTGCGGCGACTGGGACAAGAAGCTGATTGACATGAAGGAGGCGGGGGAGGAATGGGCGGCGATCCGCGAGATGTGGCGCGCGGAGACAGGGGAGGATCCGTGTGGGAGTACGCTGCCAAATCGGTATATGTGAGTCTGCTGCCTTTCTTGTCTTTCTAGCCTTTTGCGGGGGATTTTTCTCGTGCATTAGGGGGTGGCGCCGTCGGCCATGGCAGCAGCAGCAGCAGCAACAGCAGTGGCAGCAGGGCATGCGGCCTAGGTAAGCCCCTTCTTGGTCATGATAACTATTGACACCCAACCCAGCCGCCTCAAGAGCAACTTCATCGTCATCAAAGAAGAAGACAACCCGGCCCTCATCCGCTGCAAGCAAGAAATCGAAGCGCAGATGGAGAGGGAGAAGTGGGCCCGCGTCGCCGACATGATGCAGGACGAGGGCTCCGACTACTACGAGGTGAGTCGTCACCCCCGGCTGCCCCTACAGTTTACACTTTCCCACTTACCGATGCACTTTGCTTACATTCTTTCTTGGTAGCCCGAAACCCTCAAGCTCCAGTACGCGAAGCTCTTCAAGATGTTCGAGCACGCGGAGTTGATCGACCACGCCCGCGCGCAGGCGGTTGCGCGCGTGCAGGAGATGCAGCTGCGCAAGCGCGAGGAGATTGACCGTGTGGTTCGTGAAACGGTTAATGTGCTGATGGCCAGCGTCGGGGATGCGGAGATGGAGTTGGGGGCTATCGGGGACGACTTCCCGATGGAGAGGGATGGATAGGGGGCGCATGGGAAAATAGCCACGGATGGCTAGTGCGATGAGCTTTGAGAATGCCTGGGTCAGATCGAGAAGGGTTGTGTGGGTACGAACGGGCTATGCGGCTGGCTTGCCTGGTTGATAGATCTTGCAACTGGCCTTCTGGTTCGCAGCTGTATTTCGTGTCAATGAAAGCTTTCGTTGAGTCTCCTTATGATTCGCACCCGATGCTCCAGCGATGAAACAACAGAGAACTCACACACGACGAAGATCAGTTGATGCCTCCCAGCCCATGAAGCCACGTCGGTAGACTGCGGAGACCACACGTTTGATGTATCACTGTCAGCACGAGGGATCAAAGTTGGTAATTTCGCAGCAGGCTCTTGATTTCGTACCTGGAGGTATGCAGCTCCAAGCGCAATCCACCGCATCGTGCGTGTCCTTTAGACTCAACAGTCGCCCAAGTCGTTCGCGCAGTAGTCGTGGGGTATCTCCACCTCCACCTCAGCTCCTCCAATGCCTTCGCGTCCAGCCGTTTTCTCCCGCTTACCTCCTTCCCGCTCCTATCTACCGCCTCCTCCTGCGATCATCGTCATACCTCCCCCTCCTGTCATCGTACCTCCGGTCATCATACCTCCGATCGCGGTCATAAAACCTCCCGCGGTCCCTCTCCGCCCCCCGCAGCGCCGCCCTCTCCCTCTCAACCTCCCTCTCGCGATCCCTCAGTCTCTCCCTCTCACGATCGCGGTCCTGCGCCCTTCCCCCCCGCGGCCCTTCACGATCCGACCCACGGTCACTGCACGGCGGCCGTGCAATCGGGACCTCCACCTCCTCCTCGTACTCCTCCCACTCCTCGGTGAAGTATTTCTGCACTTCCACTTTCTCGCCCGCCGCGAGCTGCGGGTTGAGCAGAAAGCGTGTCGTACCGCCGTCCTGCTGCGCCTGCGCCGGGATGGTGCCGTTCTGCTGATGCTGCTGCGCCTGCGCTTCCGCGGGCGAGACGGGCGTCGGGTGGCCGTTTGTCACGCGGAGACCGCTGCCGTTCGGCTTGGGGGGCGCGGAGGTGTAGCGCGGCAGGTTGTTCTCGCTGCTTTCTTTGTTAAAGGCGAGGCGGATGCGGACGAAGTCTTGGGGCGAGAACTTGTTGCCCAAAATGGTGGCGGCGGCGTGGTCGGTGTAGAGGTCGAGGAGGTCAAGGACAGTTTCCATCACCTCTTCGCGGCTTGTGCTCCATTTTTGGTAATCGAATTGCTGGAGCTCGTCGCGGACGACAGAGGTGTTGTTAGGAGTTGTGGTCGCGCGGAGGTGGGCGGCAAGCTCGATGCAGGCCACTGACATAGTCTGGTGGGTCTGTTTGAGTGGGGCGAAGGTGCGTTGGAGGTCGTTCATGATGGTCCAGGCGAGCTTGTGCACCTTCTTGTTCTCATCATCTTCTCCGGCAGACATGAGCTGGCTTACTTTTGTCAGCAGCTTGTGCTGGTCTTTGGACCTGAAGTCGAAACCACCAGCTTCCAGGACCCTGCGCTCAAGCCCAACGATGATCTTGCTGGCGGGCTCAAAGAAAGGATCGTCTGCAGCCAGCTGTTCGTGCGGAGCAGTAATCTTTAGGTTGTATGCCGCTGCCAGAATGTCCCTACTCTTCTTCAGTGTGTCCTCCGCCTTGCACGCTGTCAGGAGACTTGCTGCGCAAACGTCCACCCATGCGTTGCCGTTGTCGACAGTGAAGAAGCCCGGATGGGCCAGACGGAACTTGTGGTAGTAGAAGCACGCCTTCGTAAACGTGCGGATCGGGAGCTGCAGTGCGCGGCGCACGTTATCCAGCCATGTTACGCCTTGAAGACGCACGCTGTTCTCGCGCGCTTCGGCGTTTGAGCGCTCTTGGACATCGAGTTGGGCGCCAGTAGTTGCTTGTAGGAATTTTTCGATCGCACCCTGCGACATAAAAGGCGTAGCGACGCAAATAATAGACGGGTGAGGGCCCACATGCTTGACCTCGCCGTCAGAGGACCTCTTTGTCCCGTTCATTTTGGCTTGCTGCTGGGTTGAAATGTTCTGGTTACGATTGACGGCTTGGTGAGGTTGGAGGCCGACAATGCCGACGTTTTCCCGGAGCTTTGACGTGGGAGCGCCCGCCGTAACATCAACCTCTCTGCTCCCCACCAGCGTACGAGAGTTGACTTACATTGGCCAAATTACCCGCGGTCTATCGGGACTGACTTTGGTTGTGTGTTCCCTGCGTGATGATGTGAGGTGTGTCTGCGATGCTGCTTGCCGGAGACATCGAACTTGGCGTGGTGCTATTGGGAGCGGGCGGCGCGGCACCAGAGTGGGCTGCACCGTGGGCATTGGTCGGCGCAGGTGCGCTGGCGGAGAGACGACGCCTCCGCTCGACTGACTGCCAGTAGGTACCACTGGCGGAGGTGGTAGCTCCATCGCCTGCCCTTGAATGAAGGGAGGAGCAATAGCACCGGCAGCAGGGACCGCTGGCGGCGGAGGCGGCCCCATCGGCTGCCCTTGGCCATAAGAAGCACTAGCACTGCCATGCTGCTTCGCCGTGTTGACCGGCCGAGGTACGCTCTTCTGCGCTGCCGTGTTCTGCTCGGCGATCTTTGTGACCCCCTCGCACTGCCATTCCGCGCCCTCAGGGGTCATACCACCTGCGCATATTCCTCCCAGGGTGGCAGCTTCTGGGCCTGATCATGTGGTACAGGCAGATGCCAAACTGCACCCAAAAGATGAGCACCATTGTCACTGCCTGTTGGTTGCAGGTTCTGTGGGTGTGAGGTATACTGTCAATCCGGCCAGCATGTACGGGGGCGAGCTAGAGAGGATTGTGCTTACCTATGGAGCGTCGCGAACTAGCGCTGGCGGAGGGTGCTGAGGTGGCGCGGGGTTGAACGCGCGCACCAAAAGGTGTTGGATTTTCAGAGGATGCTGGTACATTGGTCAGTATCAACGACAAGAACGAGAGCGCGATGCACTTCCTTATATATATGTAGCGAGAAGAAAGGGTCTAGAGGGTGTGCCGAAGGATGGTGATGACAAGTGTGCGTGTGTTGGGTACCTAAGCGCTCCAAAGATTTGCAGGAATTGCAACGGAAGAGGCAGAAGAAGCAGAAGAAGAAGTGGTAGACAAGGGTTTCACGGCCGCCGCTTCCTACTTGACTCAGGGAATGACGCAAGTGTCAAGTCACTTTGGCAGGAGCAGGGACCTCACAGTCACGGGCTTGCTCTCAATGCACACGGAAAGGCAAGCGCAGTGTCTTACGTATTGAGAGAAGGTATAAACTCGTCTGCAGAAGTTTGAGATTGGATGTTGATGTTCGAGCAGCTTGAGATGGCGGCCCATGGGCTCAATATAGAGTGCAAAAGTTGGCGACGACAAAGACGTCTTGGCTCTTTCTCTCCTGTCTCTCTCCAATCTGGAGTGAGCGTTGCTCAAAGATCTTTATTGCATTTCTGAGGTTCGCGCTACTCTATCAAAGCTCTTCTCGCGCTTCTCCATGATCAACGGAATCTTCTATGCGCAACAATCCACCCAAGTTTATAGCATCTATAAGATCGAAAAAGTTGCGTTTCCCTGTCTTTCAGGCCGTTGAGTTTCATGCTTTTCGCGTGACCTTTTCTTGTCTCGCCATTTGACGAACAGACAAGGCCGGACTCGTTTACTGTGTCTAAGTGAGCTGAGAGAGCCCTCAGTGTTCTGGTTGCAGTGGCAATCCCAGTCACCTCGCCGACATTTTCAACCGTCTACATGGGAGATTTGTATGGTTGAGGACGCGCACCACAAAGGCAAAGGACTGTGAATGTGGCATGCTCTACAGCATCTTGTCTTAGAGCTGCATTGGACAGGCTACTAGCAAAGGTAGACTACAGGAGCGATCGAAGCGCGAGCCACTACGCTGCTGAAGTCGGACAAACGATACCACCACGCCACTAGACAGTATACGCCTCGATTATTCTTCGAACCCAGCAGTTGTTTCTTTAGAATGCCCCAAACATGGAGTCTTCTTTTGCGCCACTGTAATGTTGTCTAAAATATAATATCAACCCAACGAATGATGGCAAGGATACACGAGCATTGCAGAATCATTCAATCGATGTTGCTTGCTTCGTGTGGTTTGTAAATTAAAGACTGTTTCAATCCAATGGTCAAACTAATGCTCTCATGTCTGTTGTAGAGCAATTGAAATGAAGTCCCGCCAGGGCTCGGGTTCTGGCGAGACGGCAAGTCAGCCCGGCTTCGAGGGCGGGAGCGCCCAGGTCTTCGCAACCCTCGGCAGACGTTGGCACGGGTTGGTGCACAACCAGGGGCTGCGGCCAATCGGAGGCGCCAAATTTAATTCCGAGCAGAATGGTTCGAGATTTGCCCATACCATGTTGCCGCTTTCGTCCCTTTCGCTTCGTGGCGGGGGATTTGCTCTCTTCTTCTCTTTACTTCACTCTCCTTAAGTGGCGATTGACAGGTGTGCGACGGGCACTCGGTGGAAGAATTTGGCTGTCACTGCTGCTCCAGCGTTGTTACTGCTTGAAAGTTGCTTGCAGCGCTGAGCGAGGCGAGGGAAGCTGCGGAGCAGAGCACATTCCAGCCGGAGCGACCAGAGCCCCCCTGAACGAACACTCGACTACGACACCATGGAGGCCTCCCCCATGCAGGCCGTCAACACGACGCAGACGTCTCTGCCAGACGCCATGCAGGCCACCATTTCATCCGCGAGAACCGGCTTCCTGGCGCCCATGCTGGAGAACGCCAACCTCACGAGCGTGCTGATATCTCTGCTTGCGGTGGCGGTTGTTTACGACCAAAGTAAGGATGAGCTTGGTCGCCGACCTCTGGAGACTGATCACTGACCTCTCGCAACTACCAGTATCCTATCGCATGCAAAAGAAGCAGATCGCCGGCGACTCCTGGAAGATCCCCTTCGTCGGCCCCTTCCTGGAGAGCGTCAACCCCGAATTCACCAAATACTATGCCAAATGGCTCTCCGGCAGCCTGTCCTGCGTCAGCGTCTTCCACAAGTTCGTCGTCATCGCCAGCACCCGTGACATGTCGCGCAAGGTGTTCAACAGCCCGGCTTACGTCAAGCCGTGTGTGGTGGACGTTGCGCACAAGATTCTGCGCCCGGAGAACTGGGTGTTCCTGGACGGAAAAGAGCACGTGGAGTATCGCAAGGGTTTGAACGGCTTGTTCACGAGGGCGGCCATGTCGAACTACCTTCCGGGCCAGCAAGAGGTGTACAACGAGTATCTCGCGTCGTTCGTCGAGACGAGCAAGAAGGCTGGCAAGCCTGTACCGTTCGTCTACCCAGTCCGCGAGCTGATGGCCGCCATCTCGTGTCGCTCGTTCGTCGGCCACTATCTGTCGCGCGAGCTCGTGAAGCAGATCGCGGATGACTACTACTGGGTCACCGCCGCGCTGGAGCTGGTCAACTTCCCCTTCATCATTCCCTTTACCAAGACCTGGTATGGTAAGAAGGCGGCCGACAAGATCATGGAAGCGTTCGCCAACTGCGCTGCCAAAGCCAAGGTGCGCATGGCCCAAAAGGGTGCTCAACCCAAATGCATCATGGACCGGTGGGTCACGCAGATGTACGAATCGGAGCGTTACCGCGAGAGGATCGCTGCTGGCGAGCAGGTACCGCAAGAAGAGAAGCCTGCGCAGCTTCTGCGGATGTTTACCGATTTCGAGATCAGCATGACCATCTTCACTTTCCTCTTCGCCAGCCAGGACGCCACGAGCTCAGCCGCCAGCTGGATCATGCAGCTCATCGGTGATCGCCCAGAGATGCTCGCCAAGATCCGCGAGGAGGGTGACAGGATACGTCCAGACAACACTGCTGAGCTCACGCTTGAAGATCTGGAAAAGATGGTAAGCTTCTCCATTTCCCCCCCCAACACCATTCGTGTCACACATCTAACCTCCTCCACCAGGACTACACCCGCGCCTGCGTCAAAGAAACCCTCCGCTACCGTCCCCCCGTGATCATGGTCCCCTACGTTGTCAAGAAAGACTTTCCCATCCCGGACACCGACTACACGGCCCCCAAAGGCAGCATGCTGATCCCCAGCACTTGGCTCTCGCTCCACGATCCCGAAGCCTACCCGTCTCCGGACACCTTTGACCCAGAGCGCTGGATCTCCGGCACGGCGGAGCAGCAGGGCAAGAATTGGCTCGTCTTCGGCACGGGCCCGCACTACTGCATCGGGCAGACGTACGCGCAGTTGAATCTAACGCTGATGCTGCACAAGTTGGCGACAGAGCTAGATTGGAAGCATCAGGTTACGCCGCGGAGTGAGGAGATTAAGGTGTTTGCGACGATATTCCCCATGGATGATTTGCCGTTGCAGTTTGCGAGGAGGGGGGAGATGGGAGTTTGAGTTTGTGAGTGGCGAGGGTGGTGAAAGGGTTGGGGGATTAGTGGGGTCCGCTTGGTGAGGATGGCGCGGGTTAGATTTGTTTACGTGCTGTTGTCTCGGTTCCACGGTCGATTCAGTTCGAGAGTCGGGCGATTGATAGGCCGAATAATGTGTTTCCTCTCTTACTTGCGTCGCTGGACTCCATTCCAATCTGCGCCTCTCGGGAGCGGACAGTCACTTCCGCTGTTTCAACAGCGACGGCCACGTCGTTGTTGTTCATGCTGAGTACAAGCTGGGTTGTGGCGCTTGCAAGACATAGTCATAGTAGCAGGAATAATTGTTGCTAGCATTTCTCTGCGGTGGTGAAACTTTCGACTCCCCACGTCAGCCGCTCAGGAAATCGGCTATCTGGAGTGTCTACCCTGGGATCCATACAGCGACATGCCATACGAAACTCCGTGACATCCTAACAGCGGCACTGGCGTCCCTCCTCATCACAGATTCTCTGGCACTCATTTTTCTACCGACTCGAGCCTGGACTCGGTCCGATTGCTTGGGATCGCTGGGCTCCTTGCACCGCAAAGCAAGTAACAAGTACTCGTCGGCGAGACGCGGGTTCCAAGCACGCAGCTTTCTTCTGCAAAAAGTACATTGCCGAGCAAGGTACCTTGACTTTCGGGAATAAGACAGCGCATACATAGCACGCGACATCCTCGTGGAGGCAAGCCGATCTCGGAGAGGGGCCATCGCGGGGTTGCGGGGCTATGGGGTTGCCGATGGCGGGTTTCGATCAAAGACCTTTAAGCTATACATGTCCACGCATCCACGGCTTCATCCCCTTTAAATCGCGAGCTCAACGCCGCTTCCCCCCTTCCCTCCTTCCCCTAAACTCAACAC
>JAWXCT010000157.1:8513-28855 GCA_034509035.1 Saxispiralis lemnorum
GGGGTGGATTGGGGCGGCGGGCCAGTCGAGGGCAGGACACAATGGCAGCGGAGGGAGGGGGGACGTTAAGGCTCGGGATAGGCAGAGGCGGCAAAGGTGCGGAAGGAGGGGTTCGGTGGGCGGGCGAGTAGAGCACAGGCCGTGAATCAAGAGGCGGAGGGAACTTTTTGTGTGTCTCAAGTCGCGGGATGCGTGGTGGTGGAAGAATTCGGGCCCGCGCTGCTTTGTGACGTACCGCGCTAAGCTTTCCAAATGCTTCCGCCCTGGAAGCCTAAAAAGGCATCAATTCAGCCTCGGCGGGTTGAAGGGGGACTCTGATTACAATGTTTCCTACTCCTTATTCAATCAAGTCAAGTTTCGCCTCCAGTTGAGGACTGATCTTCCATCCTCAACATCAGTTACGCGCAGGTGAGGGCTTTGTTATGACTGCGGCTAGGCTGAAAGGGGGCCAATATGCTGGTGGCCGCAGGTCTCGCATATGTGATAAGGATCATTTTATGTTTCACGCGTTACACCCTTCTTCTTGATTTTACTGTACTGTCAACACCTTAGAACTCGTACGATCGCATCGCTGTCGACTCTACGTGATCGCATCATCCAGTCATCCTCGCTTTTCCACCATCGCCGCGCTCCCCCCAACCCCAACATCACATATAAAGACTCGCCGTCGCACAAATGTCCCTCTTGATCAGCTCCTGGCACGTCTGCATCTTGGTGAACAGCGCGGGATCGCCGATAATCCTCGCCGCGTTCTTGACCTCCCGACACGTCTCGTCCAGCCTCGTGATGACGCGCACGATGGTCCCCTCGAGCACGTCCGTCAGATCTGTGATGCGGCTGAAGGGCATGCCGCGCGCCCACTCGTACACGACCTCGACCAGCCCGAAGCGCGGCCGCGAGACGAAGTCGTTGGAGTCGTCGGATGAGAGGATGACCTGGTGCAGGGTCTGGTGGTGGTTGACCTTCTCGGAGATCTTGATGATAACCTCTTGGCCGCGCTCGAGGGCGGGTGTCATGTTGGGGGCGGCGTCTGTGCGCTCCTGGAAGACAAAGGACGAAAGTAAGGCGACAATCTCTTCGGGCTCGAAGTCGGCAAGGACGTTTTCCAAGATCAGCTCCGTAAGGACGAGCTCGTCGGCGGAGTGGATTTCGCAGGCGACTTTGCCCTTCAGCTCGACGCGCTGGTTGGTGTCGATGAAGCCGAGGTCCTTGAGCACCGATATACGCTGTTCATAGTCGGGGAGGAGCTGCAGATTTTGGTCCGACATCAGCTGGCGGATGCCGTTGATCTTGTCCTGGATTAGCCATTGGTCATGCGCCATCGCAAAGTGCTTGGGGAAGTCGGGACAGTGAATGCACTCGCACTTTTCAGCGGTAGCAGCCGCTTGACTCCGCTCGTCCATCAGCGTGCGCAGTGAAATCTCCTTGAGATACTTGTACCAATCGAGCTCGTTCCAGCTCGAAGATGTCCAAGACGAGCATGTAGTGAGGAGCTCTGCTTTGGCATGAACCATGGCATCCTTCTCCTTCTTGAGCACGCCGTTGACGTCCAGCTGGATGTGCGACCCAGTCAGTGCTTCGACATCCTGTAGAGGAATCATCATCAACCTCAGCTGCATTTCGCCCTCGCTCTGCGGCAGAGGCACGAAGCGTCTGCGAAAGCGGGTAAGGTATGGAAGGAAATCGGCATCTTGCCGCGTTCGCTGGTTGCGGTGCAGCATTTCGAGGACCTGCACGCTGGGAGCGCTGCCTTTGCTCGCCCCATCGCGCAAGAGCACGCCAGCGGTACGAACGTCATTCTTGCCTTTGAATACGATGAGGCGCTTTGTCTGAAACATTTTTCGACCCATTGGCGTGGCAAGCAGAGACAGATGGAAGTCGCCCGTAAGTCGTTGGAAGTCGACGCCAGCTTGATGGCACATGTCGATGTCTTTATCGCAAGTCTCGCAGCTCTCCCGCTTCACCTTATGCAGATCGGCCTCCGAAAGCTTGATCTGCTTCTCGTGCTCCGGGAGCAGCGTCTGCGTTGCATTCTCCGAGAAGGACCGCTTGATCATCTCCTCAATCTTTAGCGCCTCGACACGCAACAGATTCAGAATCATGTTGTATGTGAGACGGAACTGAGAACGCAGCTTGGTCGGATCACCCAACATCATCTGTCTGAGCCTGGCGGCAGGGGGTGCCTCCTCAGCTCCCGCAGTAACCAAGATGACGGATCCGACGGTATCCAACCCTCTTCGACCTGCACGCCCCGACATTTGAGTGTACTCGCCCGGCAGCAGATCACGAAAGCCTTTGTTGTCGAACTTGCGGTAGCCAGAGAAAACGACTGTTCTGGTGGGCAAGTTCAGTCCCATGGCAAACGTCTCCGTCGCGAACAAGACCTTGACGAGCGTCTTTGCAAACAGGATCTCGACGCATTCTTTCACAATCGGAAGCAGCCCGCCGTGATGAACAGCAATGCCCCTGCTGAGAAGCTCACGGATGCGCCTGATCTGAGGCAGCTGGCGATCGTCTGGCTTCAGGCGGGCCAAAGACTTCTCCAAGATCATGTGGGAGGCACTCTTCTCGGCTGCCGTGCAGAAGTCCTGGTTGGAAAGAGCATCCGCGTTTTCTTCGCAGCGCTTCTTCGAGAAGACGAAGATGCAGCAGGGAAGCAGATCCTCGGTCTTAAGATGCTGCACCAAGTGAACCCACACGTTCTTGTCTTGGGCCGCTGTCGTTCTTCCGCCGCCTCTCCCAGTGCGCGCAATGTTCCCTTGCCCTCGCGTAGCAGGTTGTCCACGACCTCTCTGCTGGTGACCGCCTCTTTGATTGGCACCGCCACGCTGCTGGCCGCCTCGTACGTTCTGGCCGCGGCCTCCACGCCCTCCGCGACCAGCCGCCACCGCTGCATCTTCCTTCTCCTTCGCCTTCTGCTCAGCTGCAGCGATCTTGTCTCGTCCACTGAGGGCGTCGTTGGCGTCTTTCCACCCCTTCTCGACAAAATTCTTGTTTGCATCGACAATCTTGAACATCTTCTTGTCAGCCCAGAGAAAATGCTCGAGCGGGACGGGGCGTTTGTGTGTCGAGATGACATAGATGTCCTTCTTCTTCGTCCGCCCAACCCAAGAAGCAAACTCTTGAGTGTTCGGGACCGTTGCTGACAGACAGATCAAGGTGACGTGTTCGGGCAACATGATGATGACTTCTTCCCACACTACGCCACGCTCCAGGTCGTTCACGTAGTGCACCTCGTCGAAGATGACGAACTCCACATCGCGAATGAGGTCGGCCCCACGGTACAGCATACTGCGCAGAATCTCGGTTGTCATGATGAGACAGCTGGCCTCTGGTCGTATTTGCACGTCGCCAGTCAGAATGCCAACGTCGACGAATTCATTGCGGAAATCTCGAAACTTTTGATTACTGAGCGCTTTGATGGGTGAAGTGTAGATAGCCTTGGTCATGTGCTTAGCCGCAAGCGCAATGGCGTATTCGGCCACCACAGTCTTGCCGGCGGACGTGTGTGCTGCAACGAAAACAGAGTCGCCACTCTCAAGATGGTAGACGGCTTCTTTTTGGAACGTGTCGAGCTCAAACGGCCATGTACGTGCCATCTCTGGGACCAGCTCGTTGAAATTGGTGATGTCGCGGTTGACGTCGACCATGTGCGCCCATTCATGGCCGCCTTGTTTGTTCCGAGCCAGCGCAAGGGGTCCGCGAGGTGCAAGTGCCGGAAACTCCACAGGGAGAAGGGCATCAACTTCCTCTTCCTCGTCGTCTTCGCCCTCATCTTTCTCCCCCTCGCTGCCACGTTGGCCATCGGGCGCAGGGGCTCCGTTTGGCACAAAGTCAGGCTTCGAAGACTGCTCTTCGAGCATTTGCTCGACTTCTTGGGCCACATCATTGTCCTGAGAGGGCTTCTCAGGAACGCGCAGGCCTCTCGCGAACCCAGGTGGCACCTCTAGCAGACCACCTTCCTGAGCGAAATCGATCACACGGTCAAGCTTGTTGACGTTTGCAGCCAGCTCGGCGCCGTCTTCGTTGAGTAGCTCGTCTTCGTAAGCAGCGGTGGCTTCCACGGCGTCCAGACCTCCGGGGGCGAACGGATAGAATCCTGCTGCACCTCTCACAAAGTCCGCGCGGTTGGCTGGTTTCCTCAAGAGGGACGTCGAGTTCTTCGCCGTGGCGCTGTTTGCGGGAACGGAGACTTCTTTGTAGCCTGTAACACGACCCTCCAGGCCTTCTCTGGTGAATCGAACGATAGTCCGCGTTTGGGTTGGGGCGAGGGAGAACAGTTCGTTGTAGTTTGTAGGAGCGTCCCAGCGTCGTTGCAAACGATCGAGCCATGCTGGACTGAAAGAGGTCGAAGGCGTCAAGAAGTCCTGTTCCAGCTTTGACTTGACTTCGTCAGCGGAGGATCTTTGCCGTTTGCGTGGTTTGGTCTGATCCAGGACATCGTCGATGTCGTGTTGCAGTTGATCCCTGGCGACCTGGAGTCGGGCCATCTTCTCTGTGAGCTCGCCGGCCATGGCCAAGACTGTGATGAACTGTGTGTTCGATCGTTCGCCACCTCAGAGCAGCGCATCAAATTGCCCGAGGTTGACGAGATGATTGAAGTCGTCTTGGCGTGGATCGCAGAGGCAAACGATTCAGGCGAGATGTGGTCGCGCTGGCCCGTGCATGGATCCAATCCGACACTCCCGCGGCGAAAAGTGACGGCGACACAAGGACGACGAAGCTGTCTTCAATGAGCGATTGCCGCGGAGACGAGACAAGATGAACGCCGGCCAGCAGAGCGCGCGGCGGCTCGTCGCCAGCAACGGTAATCCATTGTTCACTTAAACGTAGATGCGCGCAGGACTGACAACCCCCTTCCACAGCCCTCTCCAGCGACTCCATCTGCAGCTCCTGTCTGCACCGCATGTCCCACGCACCCCGTCGACACGCCGCCACCGCCGCCACCACCGCTGAACAACCTGTACCCGATCAGCATGATCCCGCCATTCCTCCCGCCCAGCAGACCGCGCCACGCAAAGCCTTCCGCCTCCTCGCATCCCCCGTCCTCTCCCGCCCACCACAGGTCACGCGCGACCTCGACTCCTTCGAAAAAGCCTACTATCTGTATCAGAAACGGCTGAACGAGCGACTCGCGCTGCCCTTCACGCGATATTTCTACTACAAAAAGGGAACGCCGGCCGAGGCGGAGTGGAAGCGTAAAATCGCGCATCGCAAGACCGCGGCGAAGGACATTGGGATTTACTCTGGGTATGGCAAGGATGCGTGGGCGGATGAGGTGCTGGTGGGCGACCAGACTGCCGAGCCGGAGAGCACAGTCAATGCGTTGATCAACGATGCGGAGGGAAGGAACATCGGATCCTCGGAGCTAGTCGGGGACAGCGAGACGGGCGGAGAGACTGTCAGTGGGGACGGGGCTGTGGGTGAGGGTCCACAGAAAGCTGTTGGGCAGCAGGTGGCATTTGACAAGCCGCTTTCGAGAATCACAGAGGCGGATCAGAAGAACGATCAGCGAAGTCTGAACCGCAAGCTCGATAGGAACTTGTACCTCGTGATCAAGAACCGTCAGGGGCTGTGGCGGTTTCCCGAGGATCGTGTTCACGGACGCGAGAACCTCCATCAGGTACCAGCGTCTCCCAATTTTCATGGCAATGAAGACACTAACACGATACGTGCAACTTTTAGGCTGCCGAGCGAGTTCTCATTCAAGCCTTCGGGCTGAACATGAACACCTGGGTCGTCGGTAACCACCCGGTCGGGCATCTCGAGCAAGCTTTCGCCCAGCGTAAGCTCAGCAAGGTCTTGCCGAACCGTCTCGTCAGGACCTCGGCCGAGGAATTCGAGCAGGAGGAGTACGGCGAGAAGGTCTTCTTTATGAAGTCGAGAATCATGGCTGGCAAACCGGACATGGCGATGAACGAGTTTGGGGACCAGGACTACAAGTGGTTGGCAAAGGAAGAGCTGGAGGGCCTTGTGGATCCCAAGTACTGGAGATCGGTGAAGAATATGCTCGTCAGGAGGTAGGCCAGAGTGTACTATCAGCAGATGTGGTGGGAGATCGGAGCTGTACAGTACGTGTAGCCATACTTGCCCCATTTTGTGACGACTTTCGAATTCCTTGGGCTGCCACAAGGTGTAGATCTGCACCGCCTGCAAAAATGTTTATATCCATGACCCATCTCGCTTATTCGGCACTGGATATTGCGAGTCGTCGGTCAAGCAAGGCTTCATGCGGGTGGCAAGACGCATTCTCTCACACCTTCCCAATCTGGACTAGTCCCGAGCGTCTTCAACTTCATTCCACTTACATACCGAGTCTGTCGCTGCTAAGGCATGAGGCCTTGCCGCGCAGTCATTTTAGACGTTATACCGCAGAGGCATTCACTAACTCAACATGAGTAAAGCTTAGAGCGAGTAAGTCGCTAGACACCGACAACGAGGCAGATTGGTAATTCAGCCATACGGATCTGCCCACGGAACCGTCAGTATCACCTCAGATCTTTTTACTTGTCGTAGCAACTCGTGGTCGTCTGAAACGCCTTTATATTCGTAACTTCGCCCTCCTACGTCCTTGAGACAAGATGCTCGTCGGCGGCGACTTCTACGGCATCATCCGGGTCGAATACGGGGGCGAAATAAGCGTAGTGGCTGTCATTCTGGACATCGCCCACTTTATCTTCACCTGCTAGCTCACCGCATCGCTACGAAGGGACTCTGCCACTGCCTGGACTGTCATTGGCTAAGGAGCTTAGCATACTCCTACATCTTCATCGTGCAACGTTCCGACTTCCACATCACTAGCAGTCCAAAGGCTATAGCAAAGACGGCCGATCAAAACAACAAGGTGGAGAGTCAATCCTGCCCCGAATGCGATGTGTTTGCCGGACATGGGCTCTACGCTCGTAGCCGTTGCTGATGAAGTACAGGAACTCCTATCTACGGCAGCCACGGCTCGACGGAGGCTCTAGCGGAATCTCTCATTGTGCGGCGAGCATATTTTATGACCAGAGGCTTATGAATCAGGCCGCGCCTGCTGCGGAGACCTTTACGTCGCAGAGGCTCAAGTAGGCGGCTCCGGTCGAGGGCGCTCAACAGATTGAAGGCACGCTGCTTTCTCAATGGATCACTCATTCGAGCCTGAGACTGAGATAGCGAAGCGTGAACAATGTTGATTGAACATCAAGACTCTCTCAGATCGTTCCGATTTTAATTGTCGCTTTTGAAAAGGTGCACTCATGCCTGCTTGGATGTTCCAGCCCTCGACAGGTTCGCTGCACTTTGGTCGAAAAAGGAATCACAAAAAAAAAAAAACCAGGTGCCGACTACAAGAGGTGCTGTGGGCCACCCCAGACACACGCGCCGGTCGGAATCGAACCAAACGGATCTCCTGTACGAGCCGCAGCTAAGCGGAAAGGCCCCACAGCGGGACAACCGAGAGCCGTACGGGAGTGGCCAACCACGGATTCTCGACGGGTGGAATTGCCACCACCGGCACCCGGGGAGAAGTGGAGGGGGCGACGCGAACCCTCGCCGGAGCTGATGAAACATGCTACACCCGAGAATCGAACTCAGGCCTGTCCGTGATCGACTGGAAGTGAATCCAAAAGGTCTCGCGCGACCGGGGGCCGATCAGGCCGTGCAAGCGCTACACCATGTTGACATGTGCTCCATTGCAGCGGGGAAGTGTTTGGCGGGACTATGTTGTCAGGATAGGAGGATTGTTCAGGGGGCAGTGACGTCAGGCTGCTCGGTGTCAACGCGCCTTCCAAGTTGTTTACAACCTACAACATCACAACCTGCCAACCTCACCCAATCTGCAGCGCGCAAGCCGCCATCTCCTTCTTCACGCTCTCATCTCGAGGCAGATAGATGCTCGCCACCCGTAGCAGCCTGCGCGCCTTTGCTGTGTCTTCCATCGCCTTGTACGCCAGCGCAGTCCGGTAATAGATCTTACCCATCTGATCCGCGGCAGGGAAGCCCAATACCGCCTCGTCCTCCGCCAGGATATCGAACCGCTCGTCTATGCCCATAGCGTCGCGCATCATGTTTATCGATCGCATTCCCCAGAATTGGAGCTCGTCCCACTGCTGGAGCTTCAGATACACCAGGCATGTGTTGGCGACCAGCTGCACGCGCAGCATGAGGCGCTCAGACTGCCCGTTCTTCCCCTTGAAGGGCTCCTCCGTCATCTCGCGGCTGAAGTGGGCGTCGGCATGGATATGACGTTTTCGACCTTTGACGACGACGTGCATAGCTTCCCAGGCGCGGGAGTAGAATGCCAGGGCGGAGGCGTAGCGGCCGCTGTTGAGTTCGGTGTTTCCTTCGGCTTTCAGGCGAGTAGCCTCGCGGAGGCAATGCTCGGGGCTGGCCGCCGGCATTTTCTGCTCCTTTCGAAGCTCGGCCTCGATGGACTGGAACGGCTTGGGGTCGCCTGTGATGAGCATGTCACCGAGCTCCTTGACTTCGCCAAACGGAAGGAGGAGCTGACGCTGCAACGACCTGGGCATGCGTTTTTCGTCCCAGTCGGGCGTGTACGGATCTTGAATATGGAGGCAAAGGCGCAAATGACGGTTCAGCTCCGGATGTGACAAGCCGGAATAGAACCATGTCCTCGTGAACAAGGGCAGGTCGTCAAGGAGAATGACAAAGTATTGTGGATCCGCATCTTGCATGGGCGTGTGAGGCGCATCGATGCGCACATTCAGACTGTGCTGATTGAAATTTGCTGCCCGCTCATCTCGCATCATGACGGGCACATGTCCCTCGAAGGCGACGTATCGCGAGGCCTCGGGCCATGGAGTCTCGATGCGGACGAAGACATTGAGGTCGCGAAAAATCTTGCGGGACTCGTGGAGGACTTGGCGGTTGATCCTGAATAGTACCAGAGCGGCGAGGTAGTCGTAGTCGACGTAGTAGTCGGCGTCGGTGAGACGGTTTGCACCGGGGAGGAAAATGAGCTTATAGATGTTTTCGCGGATCTCGGGCGGCAGAGTGAGGAAGTGAGGCGGTTCTGAGGCCATGACGGTTGTCGAAGCTGGTCGAGTTCCCCAAGATCTCGCTCCAAAGGCTGGAAAAGGGGCTCAGATGGTCGGCTCTCCGCGACAAAGAAGCAGCTGAGGGAGATGAAGTTGGGACGAAGCCTCGGCTGTGGAGCCCCACCGCGGGGACCAAGCCGCGCATTCAAGAGCATGTCGCGCGTAATCTGTAGCATCCTACCAGTGACAGCTGATCGAAAAGAGAAGGAGTGCTTTTTTTCCAGGTTGTGCATCACGTGCAACATAAGGTTAGAGACGTTGTTGGCAACCAGGCATCTTTTCGACAGATGATAGACGATGGTACGATCAGCATCCAGCTCGAGGCTTGATCCACGAGCGACTCCGGTGCTTAAGTGGTGGGGCAATTATTCGCTGCAGGAGTTTTTGCCCTAAATCACGACGAAGATGATACTACAGAGCTCGCCACAAATACAGTTGCCTCCCGCTCCAAAAGATCCTCGAAGAAAGTCTGGCATACTTCTGACTTCCTCATCCCCAACCCTCGGTCACAAAGAACCCCCCAACCCCCCCTTCATGTCCCCACTGCATACGCCGCGTTCCTCCACCTCTCCGGCAACCCCCCCTCCCCCGCAAAAAACTCCAACTCCGCCTCCCACGCTCCCTTCCTCGGCCCGGAGACGACATCCTCAAAATGCATGAGGGCAATCTTATATTCCTTGTCCCGCGTCACCGTGAACTTCATCGGCAGATCCCTCCATATCGCCCACGCCCTCTCGAGGGCTGCGCCTTCGACCATGACGGTGCGCTCGCGGAATGGGATGTCGTCTTTGAGGAGCGTGAGCCGGCCCATGTGCGCGTGCTCGTCGAAGTCGAAGAGCAGCGCGTTGACAAAGATGCGAAAGGCGTCGTCGGTTTTGCTGACGCACTCGCCGTGGAAGCGGCAGCCTTCGCCTAGGAGGAGGGCGACGGCGTGGGTGCGCTTGAGGTAGTAGGACCATATTGAAGCGTGCAGCTGGGCGCGCGTGTAAGTGGGCCCGTAAGTGGCGGGGGAGGCGAAGAGCCGCCAGTTGGGGAGGGGGTCGCAGACGTAGGCGTAGGGGACGGGGCGGCGGAAAAGGGCGCGGGCGAGGGTGCAGACCGTCCGGCCGAGTTTCTGCTCGAAGGCGGTCAATGAGGGGGGCTTGGGGTCGGGTTCGATGTCGGTGAGGTCACAGTCCCATCCTGTGAGGGAGTCCGCAAGGTGTTGCTGCGCGTCGCGGTCGGAGGGATGCATGCGCTCGACTGGTTCTGGGCCGAAGGTGGCGAAGGCGATTTCACCGCTGCTCATGTGCTTTTCGAGATGGTTGGTAGAAGGGTTGAAAGCTGCAGAAGACTCGCTGCTACCATCGGGGAACGTCTCACCCAGCTTGTCCGTGGCGGTGACGCTTTTCGAAGTCTCGTCGTTCGAGGGGTGGAGGGCTTTCAATCCCTTGGAGGGATTGTTTGCTGGAGCTGTGTACGGCGCGACTTTATCATCCTGGAGCCTTGGGCGAGGTGATATGGTCGAGGGCCAAAGCCTCTCCGACTCTGCGGCAAGGGACTCGTTGTTCCAGGCTGAGTTTCCATTCTTGCCGACTCCGATCGCTCCTTGTAACGACTCTTCAGTCTGTCGTGAGGGACCCATGTTGTTGGAGTGCAGCGCCTCTGCCATGGCTACGACTTGACCGAGCTGTACGTCCCTCACAACACTCGGTGTTGACACTTATCGGGAGCAATGATAGAATTAAGAGTGAAGTCGAAGCTGATGACAAGCAAAAGATGTTTATCGATGCCTTTGCTTGTGGCGCAGTTTTGCTGAAGGATGAGGAACATCACTCATGCGAGATGCACATGAAAACACGAGCTAGTCGCAGAAGTGAGCCTCACAGAGGCGAAAATTGGCTGTGACTGGATCCGGTCTGCGTAAATGAAGCCTTGTCTGTGCCAACACAGAGCCGTTCTTCCTGTGAACATCAGACTTAAAACATTGAGGAATAAACTGTTGAGTCAATAGAGACTTGTGAAGGTCAAAGAGGCCCTGGTGCAGCAGCATTGCAGAGTTGAAACGCATGAACTCGAGTAGTAGCCGCAACTGAAGCTTGAGCTGTTTTAGAATAATCAGTAGCTGATTTGAAAATACAACTGAAACAGACCGATGCATCGTTCCCACCTAGTACCTTATGTCTCCAGCAGCGAAATTAGCTACGGCGACTGGTATTCCCAGCCTGCCAAACTTTTACAACCGATATGATACAACCAACCTGGTGAGTCTACCATCCCAAACGCCATGCCGATGCAGCCTCCCAGCCTGGATTTTATTTACCCTGCACTGTTTCAAGCGTCTGTGATACACCCATGGCTCGCATCGCCCACATTCTTCGAGTACTTGTACAACACGCCCCTCTGGTACTTGAGCGCGGGCGCCTTGAACTCTAGCTTCCGCCTCTGTAGCTCCTCAGGCGTGCTGTCAATGATGTCGATGGCGCGCTTCTCGGAGTCGATGGTAATGGTGTCGCCATCGCGAACCAGGCCGATGGGCCCGCCCTGCTGTGCTTCGGGGGTGATGTGGCCAATGAGGAAGCCGTGCGACCCGCCGGAGAAGCGGCCGTCGGTGAGGAGGGCGACATCATTGCCCAGGCCGGCGCCCATGATGGCTGAAGAGGGCTTGAGCATCTCAGGCATGCCAGGACCGCCCTTGGGGCCTTCATAGCGGATGATGACGACGGTTTTCTCGCCCTTGGTGAAAGTGCCGGCTTCGAGGGCGGTGATGAAGTCGTCCTCAGCGTCGAAGCAGCGGGCCTTGCCGGTGAAGACGGTGCCTTCCTTGCCAGTGATCTTGCCGACGGAGCCTTCAGGTGCAAGGGAACCGCGAAGAATCTGGATGTGGCCGTTGGATTTGATGGGGTTGGAGTAGGGACGGACAATTTCCTGGTCGCTGGGGAACTCGGGAGCCTTCTCGACGTTCTCGGCGAGCGTGCGGCCAGTCACAGTCATCCCTGAGCCGTCGAGGACACCTTGTTGGAGGAGGAACTTGGTCAGGGCGGGGGTGCCGCCGATCTTGTAGAGATCCTCCATGACGTATTTGCCAGAGGGCTTGAGGTCGCAAAGGAAGGGCGTACGGTCTGAGACGGCCTGGAAGTCGTCGATAGTCAGGTCGATACCGACGCTGTGTGCGATGGCGAGGAGGTGGAGGACGGCGTTTGTGCTACCACCGGTGATGTTGACGAGAACCATGGCATTTTCAAAGGCTTTGCGGGTCATGATGTCGGAAGGACGAATGTCCTCCTTGAGCAGGTTACGAATGGCTGGACCTGCAGCCGCGCATTCAAGCTGCTTCGCCTTGCTCTCTGCAGGGTTAGTGGATGAGCCAGGCAGGGTCATGCCCATGACTTCAAGCACAGATGCCATAGTGTTGGCGGTGTACATGCCCCCGCAGGCTCCGCCGCCCGGGCACGCGTTCCGGATAACGTCGAACCGCTCGTCCTCGTCGATCTCTCCTGTCAGAAACTGCCCGTACGACTGGAACGCCGAGATGATGTCGAGCTTGCTATTTCTGGGCTTCGCGCCGCACCCAGCGGCGATCGTACCCCCGTAGACCATCAAGCTGGGCCTGTTCGTCCGGCCCATGGACATGATGACACCCGGCATGTTCTTGTCGCAGCCCGGGATGCTGATGTTGGCGTCGTACCACTGCCCCTGCATGACAGTTTCGATGCTGTCCGCGATCAGGTCCCGACTCTGCAAGCTGTACCGCATGCCTGTTGTGCCCATAGAGATGCCATCGCTGACCCCGATGGTGTTGAACTGCATGCCCTGCAGCCCCGCCTTGGTGACCCCCTCCTTGACCATGTCGTTGAGCTTCATCAGGTGCATGTTGCAAGGGTTGCCGCTGTACCAGACGGAGGAGATGCCGACCTGGGCCTTGGACATGTCGGCCTCGGTCATGCCGGTGGCGTAGAGCATGGCCTGGGAGGCGCCCTGGGACTTGGGCTGAGTGACATGGCGGGAGACGGAATTGAGGCCTTCGCCGTCGTCTTTCGGGGCCGCGGCGAATCGGCGGACGCTGGAGGAGAATGCTCGACTACTGAGAGACGGGATTAGCTTGGTTGGGTCCGCGAGCAGAGCGTTGTGTAGCTCACGAGGTGGACCACTGGGCGCGCGAGCACCACGAGGGGCGCGCCGCGGGCAGACGAAGGGGCAGCATCCTGCCTGTGCTTCAGCGAGCGAGTGAGTTTGTGAAGCGAATGCAGAGCAGGAAAAAGAAGAAGGAGAAGAAGAAGAAGAAGACAATCCTCCACGACTCATACAAACTCCCGCGAAGCTGGCCCTAAGCAGAAATTCGGAGCTCGACATTGGATTCTCGCCAGTCCGCCGATGCCGGAGGCGCGTCGTCGTGGTGAGGCCGGAGTTCATCCGATTCCAGTCCCCAGTCGCACAGGTCGTGCGACTTCATCCGTCGCTGCTTGAACCGCCTGTTCTGCTTGCACGACATGACCTGACTGTGATGCCTTGACCATCGACCTGAGAGGCCATTCAACGACGTCATCTTCCCGCACGCCAGAGCCTCAGCTCGCCCCAGTGTCGGCTGTCTTGAGATGGCTTTTCGAAAGGTCCTGGCCACGCGTGGTGCCGCGCGATATGGGTGACCGGGTGAGGGATGCACGAGCACGCATCGCCTATCTCACTGTCTGCAGCATGCAAGTACAAGCGCGCTGGGACAAGGTACAAGGCAGGGCAACGTG
The DNA here is from genome assembly GCA_034509035.1 of Saxispiralis lemnorum. Classification (NCBI taxonomy): domain Eukaryota; kingdom Fungi; phylum Ascomycota; class Dothideomycetes; order Mycosphaerellales; family Aeminiaceae; genus Saxispiralis; species Saxispiralis lemnorum. The sequence continues at coordinate 22,270 of JAWXCT010000157.1, forward strand.
GACAGGGCGAGCATTGGCTGAGCTCGCTCTTGCCGCTGGGAAGCCGCCTTCGACCTCACTCCCTTCGCTCTCTCCCACCCTCTGCTCCTTCCTTATACCTTAGCTCAGCATCGTCTCAAGCACTGACGCACTTGCCATTGCCATTTCCCTCACGTGGCTCGCGTCTGGTCTGCACTTTCCTCTGCCTTCGCGAACACTCACCTTCGGTAGGCCATTCTCGTTCTTCCTTTGGCTTCACCCTTTCTTCCCCCCACGCTCGCTCCCATGCATTACTGAAACCTGCTGCATCTTCCCTCTTCCCTGCTTCTCCCCCCGCCGGGCATTTATATGTCCGTTGTGCGAAAGCTCCAAGCTTCCTTCGAAGCCCGCACGTCGAACGCCTCTCCACGCCACCTACACACTCATCACCACCACCGCAACCACTCGAGCGAACCAGCTGACATGTCTATGGACGCGCCTCTCCACCATCCCACCCATCCTCGCAAGTCCATCGACTCCGTCTTCGACCGCTTGCCGGAGTCTCATCGACCTCATTCGCCCAAGCTTGTCCGCCCCGTGGCAAAGCTCCGCCCCTCCTGGATTGGTCCTCCGAAACCCGACAGGCCGCTCACTCCAGGCAACCCCGCCATGAAGTGTCACGTCATCGTCGACTACTCCTCCAGGGGCCTGGAACCCCCGGTCTACATCTGCACCAGCCTGAGCGATCCGCAGTGGGAGCCCCTGGAGATGGAAAGCGAGCAATTGACCGACGGCTACCGATTCCACAAGGCTTTTGCCGCTGAGCCTGGTGAATACCAGTACAAGTTTCGTTTGGGCACGGGGGACTGGTGGGTCTGCGACGAGGGAAAACAGACAGTGAACGACGGCACTGGGAACCGCAACAACCTGCTGGTTGTGCATCCTGCGACATCTTCGACTCCTCAGCCGCCAAACGCTAAAGTCATGCCCAAGCCGCCAGCCTTGCAACTTCCAGAGCTTAGTCAGCCACTACCAATAGACTCGACTCCACTGCCTACATCTACCTCAGAGCCTGCGCCTGCGATGGAACACGAGAAATTCGCGCCGGCGCCGCAGCCGAAGGCTACCCCTGCCGCACCGGCGACTCTCGGTCCCGCGCCTGCCATGGATCATGAGGAGCTCCTGCCACTCATACAAAGTATCGCAGCACCAGCCGCGCCGGTCACGCTGACGGCAGCGCCAGCGCCTGTAATGGATCATGAAAACCTCGCACTTCCGGGCCACGGCACCTCGGGAAATGCTGCTGTGCAGACTTCCGCGCCTGATGCGGCGAAGGAGCACGAGGCTTTTGACCCGTCGCAAGACAGCTTGCAAGATTCCGCAAACTATCCACATCCTGCCCCAGCCATGAGCCATGAGAAGACTGCGGCACAGGGCTCCTCCACTGAGCAAACGCCTGAAAGGGAGGAAGCCGATCCGTTTGCTAGTGGGGAATCCGACCTGTGTGAGGAGCTCTGCATGCAGCATGAGCCGTCCACGCCTGTGCGAGCTTTACCAGGTCACGAGGGGGACTCCAAAGCCCACCACGCCTCTCCACTGCTCAGTCACGAGGCCTTGAGCCCTGCATCTGTAGAGCAGGATCACGCGCCCCGCTTCCGGCATGAAACGATCGGGTTCGGTTACAACCACCACGAGGAGATGGCATCCCCTCAGTCTACAGTCAGGAGTGCAAACAGTGGCTGGCCACCAGTCCCTCAGGAAGCAAGCTCCGAGGACCACTCGCTGGAGAAGTTCCCCACAGGCTCAACGGGCATCATGGAGCACATTCACCGCACGTCTACAAAGCTGCCAGCCGACCGAGTCCACTCCGAAGACGAGCATCACGGTGTCGAGTCCCCGCCTTCTCAAGCCGTCAGCGACTCGTCAAGGAACATGTCGCCCCTGCCCAGCGTGCGTGAGGCGGACGAGGTGCTGGAGCGGATCCGCGAGGCAGAAGAGGAAGAGTACTACCGCGAGCAAACGAACGGCGAAGAGGTCGATCCAAGCAGCCCTCATCACAAGCGCTCGAATCCGCCCGCGGAGCCCCTGATACCTGAGGGGGAGCAGGAGCCAGAGGATGCGGACTTTGAGCCCAAGAGGGCCGAGATCGAGAAGGACAGGTATGCCGAGGTTGGCAAAAGGGTTGCGACTGAAGTGACGGAGAGGAAGCAGAGCGTGCTGGATGTGGTGGTGGATAAGATGGGCGGGAGGAAGAATGTTGCGTAAGTTCCCACCCAATACGTGCGGAAGAGCATTGGACTGACCTTGCGTTAGATCTTTGGGCATGGGTCTGTTGACCATTGCTGTGGGGGCCGTCTTTGTGTGGACAGCGAAACAACTGTGATCTCCTACGAGAACTCGAAGCATCACTGCGGCGGGGCCGTAGTCTGATTATATTGACGTTCGGCCCCTAAGGGGTTTGCAATTAGGTGCGTAGGTCGACCTAACGTTCGATTCGAGCGAGCGTCGTTCAAAAGGCGTGATAGCTCCTGTCTGTAGCAAATAAGGTACTTGTCCAAGGTAAACTCCTGAGTGATGTTTTCCACCAACCGCTTGCTCCTGCCTCATGTGTCTCCAAGCGCACTAGCGCTTCGCCACCCTGGCGCGCCCGCACGTGCTCCCCCACACTTTGCCAGAGGACGGGTCTTGGCGTTGTAGCGGCGACCTCCAGGTCCACATTCGCGCTTGCACTCAACCCGACACAGGCACACCGTTCCACGACCAAATACACCTGCGCCTTCCGAGCCACCTCAGAACATCACCACCGCCATTGAACATCTTGAGAGCGCCGACGTCTCGCACGACTGCCCATTCGCTCTTCACCAACCCGCTGCCCGCCTCGGAACCCCCAAACTTGACTGAGCGTCACATACGACAGCCTCCAGCAACCACGTTGGCTTGAGTGCCAATTTGCATCCTCTTCTCCCGCAGCACTGCGCAGCCTATCGTCGAAGTCTCAAGGAACTCGAAAGACTGTCTTCTCCCTCCGAGCGACTCATTCGAAGCACAGTAGAAGCAGTCACAAGGAGGATCACAAGGCGAGCAAGGGGCCAGAAATATCATACGGCAGAAAAGCTAGGCAGGAGGAGAAAGGACGAACTTACCATAGCAGGGATCTGACGATCGAACGGCCCGCCTGACGTCCACAGCCTTCCACCCACAACCCAACCGTGCCCACCGTGGCACGGTAAGGTGTCAAGCGCCGCCGTCGGATGCTTCCATAGAGCCCCTGCAACGCCCATGGATCCGCAGAGTCAGGCCTTCACGCCCTACAACAGCAATCACAGCAACGATACGTGGCGGCTGCAGACGGACCTGGGCCGGCTCGCGCAGGTGCAGTCGGAGCACGCGGACCGCATTGCCCGGCTGGAGCGACGGCAGGAGGACGATGCGCGCATGAAGAGCGTGTGGGGTCAGAGTTCGCCGTTTCCCAGCGTGCTGAGCGGGACGCCGCAGCAAGGTGAGTGGGAGCTTTCCTCGTTACGCCTCACAGCAGTGGAGGACGTTGGGGCTGAGAAACAGCGCTGACGTAATTTGCGCGAGCAGCACCTCTTCATCAGCCTCCAGGCGACCAGTTCCGCAACTTTGACGGCGAGACCAACCACCTAATGAGCAGCTTACACCTCGACGCGGAGGAGGAGCCGCGGAGAGGCATGGGCGCGACATCGAGGGCGAACAGCGTCCGCTTCGACGAGACAGCAAATCAAAATCACTTTTCACATTCGTCACGGAACTCGCTCGACCTTTTTTCGCGATCGAACAGTGGGTTGGGAGGCCTACCCATGGCCGAACGCTCTTCGTCACACAAGTCCGACGGACGCGCAAGCTCGGTGCATTCGATGAGATCGGCCGCTTCGGGAAGAGCGAATAGCTTGAATCTGGACACAGCGTACGGTATGGGCGAGTCAAATCGATCACCGTTGGACAACCCCGGATTGGCGCCAGGGCTTATGCTGCTCGGCTCAGTGCCTGCGATCATACGATGCTGGATGAACATGAATTTCAAGCACGATGCGTTGTTGTACGCAGCTGTCTGCACAGGTTCGTACAAGTCGTTTCTGGATTTGCGATTGATTCAAAAGCTCGGATTCGAGGAGGGCATCAAGACGTCGTCTGAGGGAGTTCGCACGCTTGAGCTGCCAGTCTTCTTCCCAGAGGCAGTGCCACATCCGGCATCCTCCCGATCAAGCAGCCCGGCGCCACAGCTGCCAACGCTTACCGTGGAGTTCCAAGTCGTTGAGCACGCTACAGTGGAAAGCGACAAGGCTATCCAGATCTTCCTCGGAAGCGATACGTTACGAGCGCACAGCGCAGACATTCTGTTCTCGTCGAATAGGATGACCATCTTCGACGACGACAGGAGCAAGCTGAGCATTCCGCTCGTCAGGCCGGAGAATGAAGCAGCATTCAAAGATCTATACGTCGCTAGCACTACAGGCATTGCTGCGCCAGAGAAAGGGGCTACACGCTCTCAAGACCAACCGTACCTCAACGGCCTCGGTCAGAGCAGCTCTGGCGTATCCCTCTCGTCAGCGGCGGCAAGCCCACCTCCAGGGAAGTACCGTCCGCCGGGAGCTACCACCACCGAACCCGCGCCTTCAGAGCCTGCCAAAGCGGGTGGAATAGGCTCTGAGCACTTCTCACGCCCCGCAAGCGGCCAATCGAGCGGTTCCAGGCCCTCAATGAACCTCGCCAATCTGCGCCCATCCGACCTCAATGATTCCTCCGCCGACTCCTCGACACCCCAAGCCAGCACGCCCAACCGCACCAGCAGCAGCGGGGCAGCCATCTGGAACAATTGGCGCCGTGAAAGCTCTTCGACAGCCGGCCCACCAACATCCGATAGCCCACAGCCCGGCAGCGCCGCCAGCCTCGACTGGGCCGGCGCGAGCAGGAACCGCGATACGTCCTACCAGCGCAAGGACACGGGGATCAAGGTTCTGAAACCCAAGACGGCGAGTCGCACGTTCTCGTCCTCGGCCTCGTCGGCACCTGGCAGTGGAGTAGGGATGGCATCGGCTTCCTCGACGGGAACGGGAACGGGAACGGGGACAGCCAGCCCGGCAGACGGACGCAGCAAGTTCTTCGACGAGGGGCGGCGGCGCGGCAGCGTGCAGCAGGATGCACGGAAGGAGAACCAGCCTGCACCTGCTACAGGTGGTGGCGTCGCCGCCGGGAGCGGTGCTGTCGCGGGCGGTCAGGGTCCGGTGAAAACCAAATCGAACCCCATTGGTGGGGGGTCGGCGTTCTCGTGGATGAACAAGTAGCTGAAAGGCTCTCCACCGGGAATGCTTGGGTTGAGGGGAAAGCGGAATTGGAAGGGCGCTTCTCGCATGGCGGCTGGGCTGCACGTGGACGGGGTGTTGGCAGCGCTGCATTCGAAGCCGCGCGCGAAATCGATGTACTTGTACGCGAACGCGAGATGCGTCGAAGTCATTTTGCCTCACAATGCGAGAGCCACAAGTTTGAGTTTCTGTGAACGAGTCTCCGGGTGTGCTGAGGGAGGCGTGCTTGATATGGCCGTCGCGACAAACTGTACCGGACGTGTGGCAAACACGCCCGGGGCGAAGATTAGGGCGAAGAGACGTCGGAGCACGTCTTCTCATCCTCTGCTGTATCAGGAAAGAATGTCGATCCCCGTCGCGTCGCGTTCACAGTACGGGCACGCCCGCATCAGCGCGTCCGGGCGGCGCGGGGAGGCCACAAACGGCAACGCCAAGCCATCAACCTGACCCTGCCGTGTCTCTTGCCGCATCGCCTTTTCACAGACCCGTCCGCCGCCATCTCTTCTTCTTCTTCTTCTTCTTCTTCTTCTCCAGTCAGTCCACCCACCCGATTCTCCCCAGAAACCTTGCACAATCCTCTCCCGCACTCATCAACGCCCTTCATTCACTTCCTCCACCGTCACCCCAGAATCTTCCTCCAAACCCCCGGAAAAACGTCATCGCCGGGCCACGAGCCATCGACCTTTCCCCGGAAGTCCCACCGGACCGAGACTCCCTGCAGTTCACTGCGATCACAACAGGCGTCCACGTCGCAACGTTGTCTCCCCTCCCTCACCGCCCGACGACACTTCGGAGGCCTTGCTGGACTAGCAAGGCCTCGTCCCGCGACCGCCCACCATCACGGCTTCGTCGCAGAAAAAGCGGAAGCTGGCGCCTTTTCACCACCACACCAACCACACCGACCTCAGCGCCGCCGCCGCGCAGCCAGCAGGCGGGACACCGCCATCCTTCCAGACCGTGAACGGGACGCACAAAGAGCCCGAGCTGTTCGACACGCAAGCGCAGGAGGCCCACGCCCACGAGTCCGGCGGGTCCTCGTCGCCGGCACAGCAGAGGGTGAGCCCGCCGCCGCCGCTGCCGACGGCGAAGCACGGCGTCCTCGCGCACGTGGCGCAGCAGCACCAGGATTGGCGGGGTCAGAGCCCCAGCGAGGCGCTGGCGGGGTTCGCGATCGGGAGCGGGAGCAGCGTGGATATGGAGAGGAGCGAGAGCGGGGTCGGCAAACGCAGTGTGTCGCCTGCTAAGAGGAGTGCGGCGGATATGGAGGGGGTGAGGAGGGCTGCGTTGAAGGGTGGGGATGCGGG
>JAWXCT010000157.1:28955-60062 GCA_034509035.1 Saxispiralis lemnorum
GGGGGCGGTGAAGGATGAGGCGGATGTGGGGATTGAGGAGGCCATGGCGGCTGTGAAGGAGGAGGGGGAGGGGGCGGACACGCAGGGGACCGCGAACGGGAGTGATGGGTCGTCGACGCAGGTTAGCACTGGGATGGGGACGCCGGCTACGAGCTTTCAGGATGATGCTCCGCCGCTTTATTCTCTGCACGATGCTCAGGCCCAGTCCAATAAACCTACATCGCTCGATGACCAGATACGGATCGTTGAAGACCTTTGCAAGGAGCCCATCGGTGAAGGGGACAGAGGCTGCATCGTCTCATCCAAGTGGCTTGCGCGTGTCAAGTCACGTAGCACTGCTGGGCAACAAGACGGCAAGTACCCAAAGGAGGCCAGAGAAGGCGACATCGGCCAAGTCGACAACTCGGACATCGTGCCCGAGGGCGGATTCAGCGAGCCCGTTCTCAAGGACTCTGAGGGGCACTCCTTCATACCTTTGCGGCGCGACATCACGCCCTTTGAGGATTTCCAGGTGATCACGATGAAAGCTTGGGGGCACATCGCTGGGTGGTACGGACTGGTGCATGGTCAGAAGCAAATTGTGCGCTATGCGCACAACACTGCGCCGGAGGCACCCATGCCGAACATCCAGTACGAGCTATACCCGCCGGTCCTTACCATCTGCAAGGTCGAGCCATCGGCTGCACAAGTGGAAGCCGCCTCTTCCAAGTCATCCACGACGGCATTCAGGCTAAGACAGAAGCGCCAGTCGTGCGGTCAGCTCTCGCCTGACGATGCTGTGCAGCTCGTGTCCTCTTCGAACGAGCGATTCAAGAAGTTCCTCATCCGGGCCAAAGAGACTGCCGGCATTGCCTTGAAGAGCAAGGTCCGACTCTGGAAGCGCTTGGAGCCGTCCAGCATCTCCGTCGACGATGCAGCGGACATCGAGACGGGCGTCATCTCTCCGCCAGCGTCGCGCAGCGGCTCGCCTGTGGCCGGGCGACCACCCACCAGCAAGCTGTTACTGGACCTGCCGAGCTTTAACAAGATGGAGATTGGCAAGGATTTGGAGGCTATTGACGCTGATGATGTCTCGGCGGACGAGAAGTACAACGGAACGAGCACGGTTGACCAACGTGGCATCTGCGGCAACTGGTCGATCATCTTGGAAGAGTGCACCTCGGGCCCTGCTGGGGGCGAGTTCGCATCTGACAAAAAGAAGCCGACGGGCAAATCAGGCTTCAAAAAGCCTACCGACTCAAAACCGGCCTCTGCAACTAATTCTGGGCGGACGAGTCCTGTGCCAGGCGCGATGACGCGGGGTAGACAGAAGCGCGATGGCAAGACCAAAGGGACAGTTGGTTTGAGCAATCTTGGGAACACCTGCTACATGAATTCAGCCCTGCAGTGCATCCGGAGCGTCGAAGAGCTGGCTGTCTACTTCCTGTCGAACAGGTACAAGTCCGAGATCAACTCCAACAACCCGCTGGGTCACGGGGGTGTCATGGCGAAGCATTACGCGAACCTGCTTGGTAATATGTACGGCGAGAGCGCAGGCTCAAGCATCACGCCGAAGGCTTTCAAGTCCACACTGGGCAACTTGCAGCCGTTGTTCTCGGGGTATGGACAACAAGATTCCCAAGAGTTCTTGAGCTTCTTGGTGGATGCGCTTCACGAGGATCTCAACCGAATCCAGAAGAAACCGTACAACGAGAACCCGGACTCGGACGACAACACGGTGCATGACCCGCAGGCCATTATCGATCTCGGCAACACTTACCGCTCAAATCATCAGGCTCGCAACGACTCTGTTGCAATGGATCTGTTCAGTGGCTTCTACAAGAACACAATGGAGTGTCCCTCCTGCGACAAGATTTCCATCACCTTTGATCCCTTCTCACTCGTCACTCTGCAGTTGCCAGTCGAAGGCTCCTTCCAGCACACTGTCACTTTCGTCCCCCTCCGCGGCAAGCCGATCAACCATCGAATTGATATGGACAAGAACGCGACCATCAAAGCTATGAAAGAAAACGTCGCCTCGAAGCACAAAGGTGTCCAAGCCGAGCGGCTCTGGGTGGCCGAGGTGTACAGCCACAAGATCTTCCGCGTTTTCGACAGCGCCAGCACCCTCGGCGAAGCGAACATCGGCAGCAACGACTACGTCTTCCTCTTCGAGCTCGAGGCCGCGCCGTCTAACATTCCGGTGCAAGCCAAGAGGTCCTTCACCATGTATTCCAATCCTCGCATCGACCAGCGCGTGCCGGACATGGACGATGAGCAAGCGGAGAAGTTCGCGGTGCCTGTCTTTTCGCGGCAGAAGAGTCGATACGGTGACAGGTGGGACGCCGCGTTGCATCCTATGTATATCCTTCTGTCGAGAGAGGAGGCGAAGGATCACAATGTTGTGCTCAAGAAGGTTCTGATCGCCGTCTCGCGGCTGACGAGTCGGCCCATTCTGACGGAGCTTGGCGATTTTGATGACACGGGCGCATCAGAGAAGGACCACAGCGCCCAAGTTAGCGACCGCTCGGTGCCTTCGGAGGACGGTTACGTCGAAGTTTCCAAGTCGGAAACGAAAGGCAGTCAGGAGCCGCATGTCAATGGCGACTCGGCCCTCGACACCAACGATGACGACCGCGCGATACCTGCTCGCTTCATGGATGACGAGTACTTCGTGTCTGCCGCCTTGCGCAATCAGTTGTTCCAAATGAACTACGCTCCAGCCGCTGGTCGTGAGCTCCACTGCAGTGGCATGAAGAGCTTTGACGACCCTGTGCGCGTGATACACGACAGGGTTAAGCCTTCCACTCCGCAGGACTCCACTCAGTCCTCCTCAGACGAGGAGTCAAACGCCAGTACAGCTTCGACTAAAGAAGTCACTGTCGAGTTGGAGGAGAGCGAAGAGAGCGATATTGACAAGCCCGACCTCACGATCGGCGAAGAGTCTGCACTGAGCATGCCTACCCCCTCCGCCGACAACAGCGAAGACGAGTCAACCCCTAATGCGCCCGCAACATCGCGCAAGGGACGGCGCAAGAAGTTTAAAGGCCAGAAGGGCAAGCGTGGCAAGCCAGTGACGTACAGCAAGAAGGCTATGAAGCGCAAACAGCAGCAGCAACAACAGCAGAACCGCCCCGACAGCCGAGGATCGCTGAAGTCGACGCAGTCACTCCCCAGGAGGTCGTCAGGCGACGAGAACCCGTACTACATCAAGCTGGGCGAGGGCATCGTGCTCGACTGGTACCCCGAGGCGTTTGACAAGCTGTTCGGCGGCAACTCCGACCCCGAGGGGCAATTCGTCTCGCATCCTGACGGCAAGAATTTGGACGTCGTGCCCGACCCGGAGGTCGATGCCAAAAACAGGAGGCGGAAACATCGCCGCGACAACGGCGTCACACTCGAAGACTGCTTTTACGAAAGCGGCCGGCGAGAGGTGCTGTCCGAAGACAACTCATGGTATTGCAACAGGTGCAAAGAGCTGCGGCGCGCGACCAAGACGCTGGACATCTGGACCATCCCGGACATCCTGGTTGTGCATCTGAAGAGGTTCGGCGGCAACCGCAGTTTCCGCGACAAGATCGACACTCACGTGCACTACCCGATTGAGGGGCTCGACATGACGGATCGTATAGGCTTGAAGGAGGATGGGAAGGAGTACGTCTACGACCTGTTCGCGGTGGACAACCATTACGGTGGGCTGGGAGGGGGCCATTACACTGCCATGGCGAAAAACTTTTACGATGGGCAGTGGTATGACTACAATGGTAGGTTCAAACATTCAAACTATTGCAGAATAGACGACTGACACAGCCCAAACAGACAGCATCTGCCACCCCGTCCGCGAATCCAACGTCCACTCCTCCGCGGCCTACCTCCTTTTCTTCCGACGCCGCAGCGCGACGCCCCTTGGCCCCCAATACCTGCAAGACCTCGTCCTTGCCTCACGCAACCCGCCCGAACCCTCCGCCGCCGACGACGTCTCTGATTCGGAAGCGGGGGAAGGCCGGCTCGGCGGCCCAAATGGCTCTCAGCCTGGGTCGTCGAGCGCTTTGACCGGAGCCGCAGCCGCAGCGGCGGGGACGCCGCGCGGCCTCGCCGCTGGTGGAGCTGGAGCGGCAGCGCAAACGCGAGCCGACAACCTTCAGACGACGAGGGGGATGGGGATGACCAGCAGCGGCAACAGTCCACTGGGTGATGACGACGGTGGGAATGTGATGTACGGCCCGCCGCGGCCGCCGCACCTGCTCGCTGGCGGCGGCCACAGCCCAGCCGAGTGGAGCTTCGATAACATCGGCGCCGACGACCTGGAGCGGGCAGGTAACGACGGTTACGGGCAGCTGCGTGGCGGCGACCGTGACGACGACGACGTGGGCAGCACGACAGCCGAGTTTGATTCGCCCTTTGGCGCGCGCAGCGACATCTCCTCGCACGACACGCCCATGCTGTCCGCGCAGGAGTCGGACGGGGAGTTTGGCGGGTTGCAGGACGCGCATGATCAGAGGGGAGCGGGGCGTGAGGGAGATGTGGCGATCGGGGGAGAGGCGATGCATGTGGAGCGGGCGGCGGGAACGATCGGTGGTGTTGATGATGATGGTGATGAGGCGAACGAGATGCTAGATCTGCAGGAGGAGGCAAACGCTGTGCGGAAGGCGAAGTAGTGCTTTCGCTGGGGGAAGAGGCGGATTCCGCAGAGGTGATAGGTGGCGGGGTGAGACGTAGTTTGAGGTTGGGTGTTGCGTTCGCTTCGGCCCCCCCAACGGTGGACAAATTTTTGAGGCGTAGTCGACGTGGGCAGCGAGGCACGGCATACGTGTGAGCAGGGCTGCGGCCACGGCGGCAACGAGAAGTGACGATTGTAGCACGAGGATCTCGTCACGGTATTTTCCCCTTCATGTGGCGACGAAGGCGGCGGAAAGTGTGCTTCATCGCTCGCACCGAAGGGGCGCGAAATAGATGCATAGATTCTGCACGCTCATATCCAAACGAGAACGCTTTTCAAGCCCATCGAGTTCTCCATCATCTATTTCACCTTTTATCCCTTCACCCCAAAAACTTCTGCACCTCTCCTCCCACCCCCTCGACATCCAGCAAAAACGTATCATGCCCAAAAAGACTCCTGTCCTCGCCCAGCTCGACGTGCGTGACGTTCTTATTGCCTCCCTCGCGCAGTGCGTCGGCAATCTCGCGCTGCTGCCACGCGGGGAAGAGGATATCGCTGGCCACGCCAAGGACGAGCGTGGGGATTTCGCGCAGGGGCTGCATGCCGGCGACCAGGTCGCGGCGCACCAGGTCGGCGGGGGTCGAGGTCGAGGTGCTGCTGCTGGTGGAGGCCATGATTTCCGCCGAGGGGGTCTGCTCCTCGTACGGCTGGTCAGGGAGGGCGAGCGTGCATGTGTCCGCCGGTTCGTGGCGCGGCAGGCTGGCGGCGGCGAGCTTGCCGGCGTTCGCGGCGCGGCGCGCGGCGGTGGCGTCCTCGATGCTCCGACCCAGGTCGAAGAGGTCCATGGCCTTGCTGATGTAGAGCAGGCTGTTGGCGTCGTACTCGAGGCACCACTTTTCACCGGCGTGGTCGAGGTAGGTTTCAATTAAGAAATCCGGACACAGCGCGGGGGGCTTGCGGGGGTCGGCACGCTGGCGGCTGAAGCGCTTCTCCCATTCCGGGCCCGAGCGGTAGGTGATGGTCGAGATTTCGCGCGCGAGCTTCATGCCGGCGTGGGGCGGGATGGCGTCGTAGTAGTTGCCCCGCGTCGAGGCCCAGTTGGTGTCGTTCATGAGCACCTGGCGCTGCGTGTGGCGCATGGCGATGCCGTAGGGGTGTGTGCGCGCGCAGCCGGAGATGGACACGATGCGGCCGACGCGCGAGCTGTCCATGATGCCGGCGGCAAGGGATTGCATGCCGCCCATGCTAGAGCCGACGCTGGCGTGGAGCTTGTCGATGCCCATGTGGTCCAGTAGACGCAACTGAGCGCGGACCATGTCCGACATGGTCAGGATGGGAAAGCTCGTGGCGTAGCGTTTCCCGCTCACAGGGTCTTTGCTGCTGGGCCCCGTGCTGCCGTAGCATCCTCCCAGCACGTTGGTGCAGATCACATAGTATTTGTTCGTGTCGATGGGCAATCCGGGGCCGATGAACTTCTCCCACCAGCCTGGCTTGGGATTCGCTTCCGTGCTGTGCGCATGGCTGCTCGCTGATAACCCGGTGTGAAGCAGGATCGCATTGCTCTTGTCCGGGTTCAATGTGCCCCACGTCTCGTATGCAATGTCAAATGACGGCAAGACGCCGCCCCAGTCCAGCAGAATCGGCTCCGGGGAGTGAAAGGTCTCGTGGTGGCCAGAAGTGTACGACGGTTCGGGCCCGCTCAGCGAGCGTCTGCCATTGAGCTGGCGCGTGCGATCTTCGACTGTGTCTAGGCATGGGAAAGAGAGTTGCGAGTTGGACGTTCCAGTGTATAGCTGCCCTTCCTGAGTCGTCGAGGCCGCCGCCTGAGCAGGTCTTTTTGCATCCGCGTGTAGTCCCCGCGCGAAGGGGACGACACGAGTTCGAGGGTTGGTTCTTCGGACGGCTCGCGGAATGTTGCGAGCGAGAGTGCCAAATGATCGTGGAGCGCTCATTGTGATCGTGTTCGATAGAGCGAAGGATGTTTGCCCGCGAGGAGGATGAGAGACAAAAGATACCATCAACAACGAACGGCGATGTCGGACAGTTCCGCGAGCTGCCATTGATTGATTCCTCAGCGATCAAAGCACGTCATTCTCTGCTGACTCAGCGATTGCCAGCCGCTGCGTCAACAGCAACAGGATGGAAACATTGATATTCGATTGATATGATATATTCACTCACGAATAACATTGTATGAAGCTTTTCAGACAGGCAAAAGGGGGAAGGCTCAGTTCGACGCAAGCAGACTTCAGGCACGGGAGACACGACTGAACCATGACATGGACATCATACACATTAGACGTATCTATTATCACTCTTCATCCTTCCCTTAGCCCCATAACTACGTCCAATCCTCTAGCTCACAGTCGTCCCGTTCGTGTGCGTCGTATATATATTCAGCGTATCCGTCGAGTTGCTGTACTCAACACCGCACTTCTCGCTAAACTCGCCCACGACATCGGCGCGCTCGCGCACAAACCCCTGCATCATCTCGCGCGAGCAGCTCTCCTGCGGCCCGTCGTAGCAGTCCGGCAGCGTCACGGGCACGCGGTTGACCAGAACGCGGTAGAAGTCGTTGTCCTGACCGTTGGCGGTGCCGTTGGGATGGGCGTACGCCTCGGAGCAGTCCATGCGCTCGATGGCGATGTTGCCGAGAAAGGGCAGGATATGCGAGGAGCGCCACTGGCGGGCGTGGTTGACGCGGTCCAGGGGCATGGTGCCGTTGACGTTGTTGGCGCCCGTCAGGGCCGAGTTGTTGAAGATGCCCAGCGCGACCAGAACCATGGGCGGGAGCTCGCGGTGGGTAAAGGAGATGTAGAGGTCCTCGTCGTCGTCCGTGCGGGAGGAGGTCAGAAGGTCGATGGTGCTGTTGAGCCAGGGGTAGCCGATGGCGCCCGAGTAGTCGGCGCCGTAGCCGCTGTTGTAGTGGTACATGAGGTCCTGAGCGTATTCGAACTGCAGCCATTCGTCGGGGCGGAAGAGGTTCTCGGAGCAGAAGGGCGAGGACCCGCGGATGACGGTATCGTAGCCGCACCACTGGAACATGGCGATGACGTCGGAAGAGGTCCAGTTGAACTCCGGTGCCTGGTTGTTCAGGCGGGCGATGATGGGCTCCGTGAATCTGTCGATGTACTGGCTGCTCTTGTCCGAGCCGATCGAGCCGCTGTAGGCTGGGCAGGCCTTGTAGGGCGTCAGAGAGTCGGCGCCGGACTCGGCGCCTTCGAAGATCTCGACAACCCCAATCTCATTCTCCTCTTGCTCAATCCCGCGCACGAAGCTCTTCGCGCTGATGACGGTGCGCTCGGCAGTGCTCGTCCAGACGTTTTTGGGAAGCTGCAAGTTCTGGTAGCGATAGCTGAGCTGGACGCCCGCATGCGAAGCCTCCAATCTCCCGGTCCTGGTGAGCCTCGACAGCTCCTCGATATCGGGCGCAGACCATGTGTCCAGAAAGCTGAGCCCAGGGATTTGCTCCCACTCGACACTGCTGTTGGCGAGCTTATCCGTCAGGGGTTCGAGATATGTCTCAAAGTCGAAGCTGTTGGCATTGATCGCGGCGTGGCGGAAGAGGTACGCCGCCTGAGACACCTGGCATCCTTGCGGCGGCGAAGGATCTCTGGGAGGGTCCGCGGGCTCGAAATAGGGTGCGATGCCGGCAAGATGCTCCAGAGGGTCGAAAGAGTAGTCCGAATAGAGAGGGCGCTGCTGCCACGCCAGAGCAGTTGGGAGGAGAGCGAGATAGGAGAGCATGATGACAATCCTTGCACGTATGAGAATGGAAACAGGCAAATGGACACTCGCAATATTAAGGAAGAAAGTCGAGGTATGAGAAATGGGACGTCATCAATGAACTTGCCTTTCTGTGCGATTCAGTCACCGCCTAATACCATCATGGCGATCCCAAGCTTTCAGTTAGTGCACTGTCTTCAAGACGATCGCAATGCCAAATCTTGGTGATATGGTCCAAGTGCCGTACGCGTGCCGGCGACCCGAACCTGGCAGACTTGCGCCTTTCCAGCGTTGATGAACAACTGCGCAACCGATGTGGGACGACGTTGCGGATCCCGGGGGAAAACGACGTCACAACTTCCGGAATCCACCGAAAAAAACAAGCTTGGCCTGGCTAGGCTGTCCAACATTTCCATGTTTTTAGCACACATCGAACGCGTGTCAAAGTCGGCTTCGTCGATGCCGGCGCTTGTGCCTGCGTGCGTTTGCAAGAAGCCTCGAAGACAAAGCGCGGGATCGCGATCAAGTGTGCAAAGCACAGCATTCACACCTAGGCCGGCGAGATATGTTGGTTGGGAAGACGTGTGGAATAAAACTGCAAATGGTCTTCTCACGGAGGCTCGTTCTATCAATGCTTCCAAAGGTCCCCTAGGGTTGCGAGTTCGCTGCAAGTCGAGCCCGCTCATCCCCACGAAGAAGAACGTCTAATTACAGATTACTGCCCTCTTCATCCATTGCTTGTCAATGCAGTAATGATCGTGAGGTGGTTAGGAATGCACCGTCTCGTGTCGTGTCTCGTGAACGCCACCGGGAAGGAGTGACTGGACTCGTTTTCCACCGGGATTTACTTCTTGTAGCTGCTTGGCCCTTTCTCGAGTTCTCCATGTGTTGGCGGACCGTAGGCATCATGCTTGGAGGTCTGCTCGGGACCATGGTCATCGGAGGCAGGAGTCGTCATTGGGCCGTAGATGGTAGGGCCATTGTCGTCCTTCGATGGCGTGGGCTTCCCTTCGCCAGCGTCAACCGGAGTCGAAGGCTCAGGGCCATTGCCGCCTCCATGGCCACCTCCATGGCCATCCTTAGATTTAATGAGCGTCACGGTTTCGGTGCCACATGTGGCGCTGGCAGTGAGTGTTGTGGTTTGAGGAGTTCCAGTAATTGTTTCCGTCTCGAAACTGGTCTTGTAGACTGTCGACACGCTGCCCTCGCCCTTTTCGGTCTTGGTGGCATACTCGGTGCTTGTGATGAAAGCTGTCTCGGCGCTCGAGCACGTTGCATCCTCGGAAGCAGTGGTCGTCAACACCACGGTCTCACTAGGGCCGACGCTGGTTATTGTGACGGTAGCTGGAGGCGGAATGGGTCCAGCGGGTGAGTTGCTCGGGCATGTGATGCTCTCGATAGCTATCACAGTGGCTGTCTCAGCCGGCGGGCAAGAGGAGTCGCTATACTCAGTCGTTGTCGAGACTATCGTGCTGTTGCCGCCCGGCGCAGTCAAGGTGATGGTTTCGGTCGAGGGAGCGGGGGATGTTGGAATGGGGCAGCTGCTCGGAACGATGATTGTGATGGGCGGCTGTTTGGGCGATCCAGGTGATCCAGACGGGCAACTCGTGCTTTGGTAAGAAGTCGCCGTTGCGATTTCGCCAGGCGCGCACGAAGTACCTTTCCCAGGGTCAGTACTCTCCAGTTCACATGGTAGAACACCTTACTTACCCGGGCCATGTCCTGACAGCGTACTGTATGCTGTCGTAGTCGAGTACACCGTGCTAGGCGCGCACGTGCCATTCTGTTGGGCGGTCATCGTCACGGTTTCGAGCGCAGACGGAGTTGGGCAAGAGCCTTCAGACGTCACAACAGAGGTCACGGTGGCCCCAGTTGCAGCGGGCTGAGGCGAACATGTCTCCGGCGCAGTCAATGTCGAGATGCTAGTCTCTGTGTAAGTCACTGGCGGCAGCACTGGACCACCAGGCGTATGCGGAGGACAATCCCTGGGCGAGGTCACAATCAAGGTAATTGTGGCCGGGGAAGGCGCAGGGCCGCCGGGCGTCTGAGGCGGGCACTTGCCGGGCGAAGTGACTGTGATCGTTTGCGCTGGAGGCGCAGGGCCGCCAGGGGTTTGAGCTGGGCAGTCGCCTGACGAGGTCACGATTGAGGTGACTGTGACTGGTGGAGGCGCAGGGCCGCCAGGGGTTTGAGTTGGGCATTCGCCGGGAGCGGTAATGGTTGAAACTTTCGTCTCAGTGACAGTAGCATCCGGTGGAGCTGGGCCCTCTAGCGCTGGGGGAGGGCACTCGTCAGGTGTCTGAGGTGGGCATTCGCCAGAGGCGGTCAGGGTCGAAACTTTCGTCTCCGTGATAGTAGTTACCGGTGGAGCTGGGCCGCCTGGCGTTTGAGGTGGGCATTCACCAGGCGTCCGCGGCGGGCCTTCGCCGGACACAGTGATGGTCGCTGGTGGCGGAAAGGGTCCACCAGGTGACTGGGGCGGGCATTCACCCCGCGAAGTGACAGTTACTGGAGGAGCGCTCGGTGGGCAGTCACCGGGCACGGTGATCGTCGCTGGTGGCGGGACGGGTCCACCAGGTGAATGGGTTGGGCATTCGCTGGGCAAGGTGACCGTGACTGGAGGACCGCTTGGTGGGCAGGTTCCTGGTGCAGTCAAGATCGAGGAACTATATTTCGTCGTAGTCTGATCCTGGCAGGTCACTGGACTCACAGGGGTATCTGGGCAGTCGCTTGGGCTGGTCAACATCGACGTCCTGTATTTCGTAATTCTTTCTGCGGGCGGCGCTGGGCCAGCGGGAGGACAAGACGGAACAGAGGGACAAGACGGGGCTGATGTGCATGTTGTCTTCTCGGCGACCGTTGACGCCCCAGGAACGGGTCCTTCAGATGTATTGGGCGGGCAGGACGTCCGAACTGTCTCGGTAGCATAGCTCGTCTTATAGACTGTCGAAGGCGCCCTTGGGGGGCATGATGGCGGAACTGCAGTGGGCTGGTAGTCTGTCACAGTCTGCTCAGGTGCGGTCTCATATTCAGTGACCGTTCGAGGTGCCTGAGTAGAGGTAATAGTCATCGTGAAGTCTTCTGTGACAGTCGAGACAATCACTGAGGTAGCACCTGTAGGCCGCTAGGTCAGTAGCTGACGCGAGTGTTGCCGCCTTGCTGCGTGTCCTTACCTGGTGCCGTAACAGTCGATGTCACCGGAGGTCCAGCGGGAGCGGCGGACACAGAGGTCACTGTCGATCCTGGCAGCGTCTTGGTCTCGTAGACCGTGCTAGGGGCGTCGTACTCGATTTTCGTAGAGGTAAAGGTAGACGTGATGGTCAATGCTACCGTCTCGGTCGATGCTGGGAGGTAATGTTAGCGCGGAACAGGGGCAAAGCACGTAAGGTGTGAGCTCTCCTTACCTAGAACAGCTGCAGTGCTCGTGATCGTGATGCCTGGAAGCGTTCTCGTCTTATACTCAGTTTGAGTCGCCTGCTCGGTTACAGTGGAGGTCCTGACGGCCGTGTAGTTGTCGTACCGAGTCGTCGTTTCGGTATCAGTGATTGGAGCGGACGCTGTGACAGTGGTTTCGCATGCAGTGACCGGACCAGCCGGAGATACCGGGGCGGAGCAAGAGCCAGACTCGGTGTAGGTCGATATCGAAGTCACAATCGGAGGCGAGTCACATGTGCCGGATGCAGTGGATGCAGAGGTTACCGTCACGGTGCCTTTCTCTCCGCCAACAGTTACTGTAGAAGCGGGGATGGTGACCATTGGGGCAGGAAGTGTGACCGTTGAGACCTCTCCAGTTTTATAGACGGTGCTTGCCTCGCAAACAGAAGATGGACCGTGAGGCACTGAGGCATCTAGAGTTGAGGCAGGAGGAGGTGATCCATAACTTTGCTGGGGTGGGGGGGACGAGTCGTGGCCGCGATCATGGCCGTACTCATCGGCAGCCCCGCGGCCGGCGCCGGCGCCGTCATCGTCGTCGTCTCCGCCGTGGCTCCATCCCTGCTCATGGCCGCTCTTGTCGTCGTAGTAAGGGCCGCCCCAAGGGGAGCCACGTCTTTGAAAGCGCGACCAAGGCGACGCAACTGTGGAAGTGGCGTAGAGCGCAGCAAGGAGAAGCTGAATCTTCGCCATCCTGGCAGACGCTCGCCAATAGGAGGCGATGGATTGAGAAGTTTCAAGCGAGGAAATTCGACGAGAGAATGAAGAAGCCTTATGGCGAGTCCAAAGAAAACTTGACAGCAAGAAGACCTACTTGTATTCACGCAAATGGTCCCAACCTCGTTCCCACGAATGGCCATGGCACATGATTGCTCACAACATGAGCTCTTGAGGGGTAAGCTGAGCATTGCGTGGAGCGTTTGAGCATCACGACATACTGCTCGCAGCAAGCTTCTGCAATGACACCAGTCGCCAGCCATGGATTGCGCGTGTAGGGCATGACGTTGGGATTAGATTGGATTCCAGATGACTTTGATGCTTGCGCGGGGCGCGTCGAGCCTCAGATGGCCGCGAGAACGTCGATAGCCATGGCGTCTACGCTGAGATGCAAGGGGACACTTCTGTCGTCAGGTCGTGAAGCCCTGCAATGGTCACGACAGAGCCTGTTCCCAGGGAGCGAGCGTTGTGCTGCGCGACGCTCTCTGTCGTGAAGCCCCAGCTTTCTCGTGCTGCACGTTCGTGGAGAAGCGCAATGGCTTTCGCAGCAGCAGGATGATGCAGATTCGACGGCATGTCTGGAGGCAAGGCGGAACTACAGCTGACGAACGTAGACAACGGTCCTGGCTCTGCAGGAACCCGCTGATCCCGTCCGAAGCCGGTAATGTCCTTTCTCGCCGGTGCTCGTGACGAAAAGGCGTGGCGTGGGCACCACGTTGTCGTACAATTGAGAATCGTGCGTGAATGCGTGGTTGGAGTGTAACCTGAACAACATGGCGGGCGAGGTTCACGTATGCGCAAGCCCGCGCCTGATGAGCTGTTCTTCCGATGAGCCTCTCGATCTACATCGTGATGTTGCGAAAATTCGTTCAGCGTTAGGAAGTGGTCGTTCGGAGTGTGTCGGGCAGAACGCAACTGGGATCTAGGGACGACAGACGTTAAATGCGAGCAAGGGAGTTGGGCGCATCTCCATCCTCAGCTGCCTCCGTTTTAGTATGGCGGCGCTAAACCATGTTGGGCAGGAGCACTTCTTTTCCTCCTCCGTGCCTGTAAATACCTTGGAGTGTTCTTTGCCTGATAGGATGATTCCGACTCGACGGTGGACGTATTTTCTTGAATCGATCTTGTCTCACAATTCGACCTGGACGATGGGCGAATACTTTTTCACCCGCCGCAAATTTACCAAGAATGGTAGCAAAGCGCAAAGGATTCATGACGAATCCTTGGACTCCACAAGTTGCTGTGCTTCCATGGACGACAGTCGACCAGAGAAAAGCAGTTTTGCCTGCAATGTGTCAATTCTTGGAGGTACAACTGCATCTCATGTTAACCGCCGTGAGGGCCCCGTCCGTCCACGGCATTGTGTACAGTACTCTTTCTACGCAGCTACTGCAGGTGCTTCAGGTCTGGTCAGCACCGGTGCTTTGGGTCTTGACACGTGAAGAGCCGGTTCGTGCTCTGCGAATGGACATAGGCATTATGCCAGTGCTCCGGGAGCGGATGGATGGGGACGGTAAAGGTCGACAGCCTACGGGAGGACTGCTTGCTCCGCGCTGCCTGTAATGGGACGAGCTGGGACTAAGTTGCTTGTGGCCAGCTGCTAATTCCACCTGGTAGCTCCATAATATATCTATATGATCTGCACTTCCCTCTCACCCAAGACGGCGGCTCTGACTTGTAGGACAGCCACAAGCTCTAACACAAATTCCTGCAAAACGACAATGTTCGTCAGAACATGATTCAAGCTTGCTGTCTTCTCCCTCATTTCCACTTGCCCCTCGGACTCGTCGTCCCCGCGCGACGCCCGAAAAGGTATCTGCTGCATGAGCACGTCGGTCGTACTCGGAGTTTCAGGTGGGGGAGGCTGGAAGATCGACTTTGCCAGCCTGCCGGGCTTCGAACTGCCGTCTCCATTCTCGTCGGTCCGCTCCGTAGCGAGAGGGACTGGATTGCCGATGGACAGCGGCGAAGGCGCGGTTGGGGGTTTGTGTCGACCGGCGGCCAGACTTGATCGGCTAGAGGCTCTGCTGTGGGCGCGGCTTGGTCTTGGTCCCTCTAGGAAGGAGGCTTGAGTTGGACTGCTCACTAGGGAGGGAGGGTCGCTGGAGATGAGTGGGCCGTCGATGTTGGCGGCTTCTAGCATTGTTTTGCGGGCAGATACCAAGCTGTCCAGGTTGTGGACGGAGCTACGCACAGCGTCAAGTTCCTTGGATAGAGCAGTCAGGCATGAGTAGAGAGTTGGAGAGCTGTCGTCGGGCCAACTCGGGCGTTCAGAGGCCTGAGCTGCCTTTGTGAATGCCTCTTTCTCATCCTCCTCCAAGTGAGCCTGCCACGGATTGGTTGATTCCTCATCAGCGTTTTGCTCGTCAAAGGTGTAATTTGATGGATCAATCGCAAGCCAGCCGTCTAGACGGATGTCGATGCACAGCGCTATCGATACGATCGTGTGTGTCAATGCCAGATTGACGTCGACGCTATTGGTGAAGAATGTCCCTAGCAGGTCTGTGAGATGCTTCATGAAGGGGTCTCTCGGCGATATCGAGTAGCACCCGATGTAAAGCGTCTCGGTCTCACTCGGCTTCTCCGACAGAGCTGACGTTATCTGAGACTCGACAGCCAGCCGCACATCCTGGACGAGGCCAGCGAAAGCTTCATCAAGCCCAGTGTGATCGTGGAAGGAGATGCCAAGCTTGCTGAGGACTTCCACTTCAACCTCAAGTGCGCCGGCGGTCCTCCGAACGTTGGGCTCTTTCCGGTATCCTACCTTGAGCAACGCCTGTAGCGCATACGCCTTCTGCCTTGTGATGATTGTGGAAGCCAGCCTCAACGCTGCAAAGGCAGATTGTCCATTATTCGAGCTGATGTTGTTTAAGATCAGGTCCACCAGGTTGAAAAGATCAGGATCGACTGCGTCGTCACCGGCCGTTGACTCGGTAAGGAGCACCAGGCTCTGCCTTCTCTTGTGCGCCGACGGCGACCGCGGCGCCTTGGACGTGGCAGTGGGAGACCCTGGTGCAGAGAGCGCGGCCGAAGGCTCGTCCGGGATGGCGAGCAGGTACGCAAGAATCATGCGCATGAGATCAGGATAATCTAACGACTCGAGCATGACGGTAAGGTAACTAAGCACGGCGACCGAGCTACCAGCGTCAGTGTCACTCGATTGTAACAAAGACGGATACAACAACTGTTGCAAGAACAAGATCTGAAAGTGATCAAGTAGGGTCTGTTTGACATCTGAACTTCTGCAGTGGTCCAGAACGTCTTGCCAAAATGCAAGATACGACAGAAACGTGCTCATATGGCTTTGATGTCGCTCCGAGAATGCAGACTCGGCCGTAGCCTTCGGATGCGTCGTGCTGTAGTCGCTCATAGCAAGCACAGCAGGCAGCGTCGCGTCCGGGTGCAAGATACTGAGCTCGCGACTTAGCTGGCTGTATAGCGCCCCAAGGCCGGATGCCATGAGGGTTGGTAGATCGCTTGAGACGACCCAGTCCTCAAGATCTGGCGAGCGCCCTGTGGCCTCGAAGATGTATAGCAGACCAGTCCTCGCAAAGTCGCCTATACGACCTTCGTGGTGTACCCGGTCGATGAGGATATAGCACAGAGGGAAATCATCCTTCTGTGTGCGGCCTGCGAAGTTGCTCTTATCTTTGCCGCTGAACACTTCTTCCAGCTCTGCTTTCGTCGAGGTCTGGAACCATACCGATAATATCTCAGGTTGCAGCCGTATCTTGGCTGAAATGGTGAAGAGCAATTCTAAGATGGCTGTCTCGGTGTCTATGCCAATGAGCACTGTTCCGCTGTCCACCACCTTCGATACGACGCGCATCAGACTCTTGGCAAAGGGAGCACTCGATAAAAAGTCCTCCTCCTCACTATCGATAAGGGTCTCGAAGACAACGACGGTCGATCGGATGATGTGCTCGTGCTCGCTCACTGCGGCTGCCCTTGCGATGACGGTGTAGATCTGGCTGCTGGCCGCAAACTGAAGCGAAAGATGAGGCGCCGGGGCTCTCGTCTCCTCGCGAAGAAGGGAGATGACACGCTCGAGGCAGCCATTGAGTTGTTCGAGAATGGGGCCTTCGTTGGCCAGGTTCCTGGGGCGGTTACATAGTTGGAGGATCGTGTGGTAGACGCGTTTGAAGCGCGCCAGGCGGATCTGAGGGTCGCTCGAGGAGGATCTTGGTGCCTGTTTCTTTGGAGCGGGCGCGCCGCCTACCAGCCTTGCCCACCAGTCCATGGCGCCGGTCGGCGCATCGCGAGCTGCGTCGCGAGTGCTTCAAAGCAGCCGGCGGTCGTCTGGAGTTAGGTCCGGCAGAATTGGCACCAGCCTCACCGCCCAGCCTGTCCGACTATCACCGGGCCTTCCCGCTCGCGAATTGATCGCCTCGCAAACCGGTGTGGCGCTACCCACAGAGAGGTATCGCCCTCAGGCAACCAATAAGCTGGATGCATGCCTTCTGAGCGCCCCTGTCGCGAATCCTCACTTGCTACAGTTTGCATTCATGAAGGCACTTCCCCGGCACCTGAGATTGAAGCTCATGGTCGTGGGCTTCCGCAGAGCGCAACAGCTTGAAAAGCTCGCCCATGGCTCACTCCCTACGTACTTCCTCGGGTGTGCAGAGCTTGCGAATGGAGGGACAAAAGCTCAATGGGTCGCTCCGCTTCCCCTGAAAGACACTGAGCTGCCTTGTTGACCGTGACGAGGACGCTTGCACTTCCGAGCAAGACACATTGGCCCAATGAGCATAGGGAGTCGACGAGCGCCGCATTACGATGCCAGTGCTTTCAATATTCTGTGCAGATATCACACATTGGGCCATACATGGTGCTAGTGTCCAGGCCTGGAAGATACTACACGAGGCAACCGCCAGGAAGGTCCCTGCCCACTAGAATGGCGCGTTATGGTGCAGCTTGGGAGTTGCGTGACCAAAGCAAGCCACCACTTTTGGTCTAAAATGAATCTACTGGCCAAAGGCAGCGCATCCGTCTTTGGCGCGAGTACTTGAATATGGTCGCTGGGATCGGGATTGCCATTGCCAAGGCTCGAGACTTGCAGGCCGTGAAGAAAGGCAATGCAGACGGCACAAAGTCCTCCCTGGCACACGGACTGAATGTCCGGCTCGGGGGTGTTTAGGAAACTAGGAGGTCGCCACGTTTTCGAAGTCTACGACTAGATCTCGATGACGTCTACCTATTTATAGCGTCACTGCGCCGGATGACCCAGTACACATGATCAAGCAAAAAAGTCAGACGCTTGAATGACCCGAGCAGAACGGAGACAAGTCCTTACTATCTTCATAGAAGTGATTTCGTTATTGCGGAACATGATATTCACGGTGACTCCTGGCCAGTGTATACTGACCTTTGACCGCCGAAATGTCTCGAGTCGACGCCCCTCACGAGCAGCGACCTTCCTTTGAGCAGTGTTGGATCGCTGAAAAGGTCTGCTCATTCGCAGCCTTGGGCGAAACACGTCAGCTAACGGTCGGCCACTGACCGACCTGTCTTTTCGACACGAACGACGCTCAGAAACTGCAAATTGAACAATGCGTGCCAGTTCATTTTTACAGGAGTCCATTGATTTCGCAACTGGGCCGTTACGCTGCCAGAGAAAGGTTCTGGACGAGCCCATGCACCTTCACCACCAATCAAGCACTTTTATTTTGATTCTGTTGAATCAGACACATATGCCGAAGAAACGATTGGATAAGTTAGAACGAGGATTTCACTTCTTCGACTTTCTAGCCGTGGGTGGCAAAAATTAGAGTAGACGGGCGGCCTCACAGAAGGCACCCCTCTACGCCAAGGCGTACGTTTTAACAAGCTAGCGTACTCAATCAGGCACAAAATAGGCGAGCAGGAATAACAGCAGCTGGCGCCGCACGAAGCCGGTGAGGTCCGGTCAGGGTTCTTGGGTGCTCTGTCCTACGTCTTATTGAACGATGAAGGGGCCTGTTACCGTCTCACATTGCTGGCTTTTCGCAGTCTACACTGACCTCTGCTTTTGCAATATATGCAACAATTCCGGCTTTGAAAACGTCATGTCGAGTCAGAAATCGACAAATGCTGCGCGCTGTCCGGCGGGGCCGCCTCATGCGAACCGCCGCGTATGACTGTTTGCCTCGTTTGTGGCGGCCTCCCGTTGTACCTGTGTCATCTTGCAGAAAGGGCGCTGTTCGCGGTTCTGCAACGTTGGAACGGCGATCTCGCCAACTTCGCCAACCTTTGTAAGAGGTCTGCAAGGGCATTTGCTGCCTTGACATTAGACCATCCTCCCGGTCAATGTTCTGGCTCGTTTCATTGCTGCGAGTCGTTTCCACTTCAGCTCCAGCTCATGTGGTAGCCAACTCTGAGATAAAAGAACCCCGCACCCCGCATCCAGCCAACGTGGGCCCCATTTTCGGTGATGTCTGAACATCATGAGTCTGCTGCAAGGAGCTTTGGAAGAGAGACGTGATGTAAGCCGCCCATGTACTCGTTGAGGCCCGCGAGGCCGTGGCAAGATGTTGGCGTTCATGGTGCCGCAGTGCGATTTGCTCCGAAACGCTCTTGAAGCCAGCGGTCTAGACGCCGGCAGCCATGAGCTCGACATGGCGTCGCCCAACAGAAACTTGCTTGCCGGGAAACGAGAAGCGAAGAAGACCAACGGAAGCGGCCTCGCCACGGGCGGACTGCGCCGCCGTCCTAGGCGGCGACAATCTGAAGAAAGATGACGAAGACAGGCCGCCTATTACATCCTCCATGGAACTCGCCACCATCGCTTGTGTATTTGACTACAGGTTGGCTGATGAGAGCATGTACGCACTACATATAATCAGCAAGTCTTGACGCGACTGCTGAAACATTCAAGTTCAACACATGCTAACCGCTCATCACAGCCAAGGCCAGTGTCAGCCGCCCGAACTGTGCGCCTCGCCGCAACAACATCGCTCGCCAATGACGAGTGGGTCCAGCGATCGATCTATGGAGATTAATTTGGGGAATCTAACGCCTCCAGAGACACCGCCATGTACAGATCTGTCTGGCGGCGAGCCAGCTAAGCGACTCGGTCGTCTTTCGTTGAAGAATGAACAGGATTCCACGCACCTACCCAGCCACCATGTTGCCAGCGCACAGTCGAAGGCAGCCCCAGCGTCCGGCACCAGGCGCACGACTAATAGCGGATCGCGACCTGCCTCGTGGCGGAAGTCACCACGCGAACAAGGCGAGTATCGAGTCACACGAGGGCCCTCGCCGCATATGTCAAGACCACATGAAATTCTAGAAGAACGTGGTCACCGAGGCAAACATGTCATTCCCAGACCAAGAGTGCCTCTTAGACATGGAGTGAAAGTGAAGGCAGACTCACCTGCGCTTTTTAAAGCTCGTCGATCAAACAACAGAACTCAACTTGAACTGCGAGACTCTGGCATCTATCTCACAGACTCCTGCAACGTCACCGTACCTCGGACAATCCCTCGAGGCCGAAGAGCACCTGTTGATCGTTCAGCTGCGGACTCCCGCTCCAACACGAGATCCCAGAAGGGGCCCGTTCACGGTCTTCCACAACCGAACGATCCATCTTCCTGGCCGAATCTAACGTTGCAACCAAAGTCTTCTCCAATCTCGAACGATGACTTGATGGCCGAAGTGGCGGGAATATACGACGGCCTGCGAATGGTCGAAGCGAAATGCATGCACCTCGACGCGACCCAAGCGATCGATAGGACCTCCCGTCTTGTGCCCGACCAGTGGCAGGCTTATGTTGCTTTGCACCGTACTCTGCTGTATGAGATCCACGATCTGCTGCTGGCAACCCAGCACCCGACGGCTCCTGACGACATGCGCGCACTCCCAACTCAGTGGAACATTCCCGCGCGCTTATGGAAGAACGGCATCCACACTTTTCTTGAGGTCATGCGTCAACGAAGGCCCGAGTCGCAGGACTACATGCTTTCGTACATCTGCCTAGCCTATCAGATGATCGCACTCCTCCTCGAGACCGTGCCGGTTTTCGCAGACACATGGGTGGAATGTCTCGGAGATCTGGCACGCTACCGCATGGCCGTAGAGGAGCTCAAAGAAGAGCACCTCATTTGGGGCACCGTCGCAACACGCTGGTATATGATTGCGAACGACAACCACCCTGCGATAGGCCGACTGAACCACCACCTAGGAATCCTCGAACGTCCCGGCATCAAGAAGTTCTCGTTCTACGCCAAAGCGCTGACCAGTCTCATTCCCTTTGCGAATGCCCGCGAGTCTATGAAGACGCTCTGCCTTCCGGTGATGCGAGATGACTATGATGTAAGGCGGTTTCTGAACCCGATCGAAATCTCTCTGGTCCGCTACTTCGCTGTCGTCGTCTTGATCTCCGATCCTGCCAGGCTTCAGCACGAAGGATCGTTCGTGGCTTCTGAGCTTTCTGGCGCGCCAGGGTATAAGTTGCGAGATCTGGCGGTACCACTGTTGATCAGCAGTGTGGCTGCGCTGATGGAGTTTGGCGCTCCGACTAATCAAGTTTGGCGGCTTTTTGATGGTCCTGCTTCTGCACAGCTGAGCGCAGGTGACCAAGCTTCAGTCGCGGCCTCGACGGTTGCCGTTCAAGAGGTTCAGCAGTCCGTCCTTGACATATTCGCACATGTTATTCGGCCCAAAGCGCAAGACAGCCAGGACTTGATGGACGCCATGCCTGCAATCCACGCTTTGCTTGCCTGGTTACGCGGCCTGTTGATTGCGTCTTCGCGACAGACCGAGGACCTGAACAAAGAGACCCTTCGAAATCTAATGAGTCCGGAAGGCGTTCCATGGGGTGGCATCGCCGCCTACATCAACAACCTCGCTCGGCAATACCCTGTCAACGAGCACATCTACCAAAACGCGCAACAAAACGCTTTCGACTCACACCCACCAGCTGAGCGACCACCACCGCTTCCCGAAGACTATCAGCTGCGCGGCCTGATCTGGACACAGAGTTACTTCCCTCCCAACTGGTTCGCCACGCGCACAGACGTCGAAGGCCGCGACCTCGAGTCCGAGAGGACGCCTTCTCAGCGCGCCGAGCGCATATTCTGGCTCGCACTCTTCTTGGCCATCCACACCAGGCATCTCCAGTACGACATGGAGAACAAGTTCTTCTGGGCGCCTATGTAGGGGCCGCCAATACCGGAGGTGACCGCCACCGAGCAATAGTCCGAATTCCCTACGCTGCCAAGAGAGCCTTCGAAAGGCCCCGATTCGGAAATTTCGTGGGACGTGTCTGGATACTCGGGCAGCAGAAGCACGCGGAGCGCACCGTCTCAGCGGTCCGCAGGCAGTCGGCAGACAGCAGCCAGGTCGCGCAGAGGCGAGCGGGAAGATAATGCTGGAACAAGCTCTCACGCGCGGGGATCTCGGCGCCGCAAGGATAAATGAGGTATACTCAAGGAAGGGTTTTGGGTTAGCGATCATTGCATCTTCCGGCTTTCTGGTCCTATCCATAGCATTTGGGCGGTGGGCATCGTGGGCTGCAGCTTGAATTCGTGCGTGAGGAGCGTTTGGGAGACCGAAAGTGAGATAGTGGACAGAAGCTGCTTGCGAAGCATCAAGCGGAGATCTGTCTTCAGGAAGTCGAGGCTGTGAACGGGAAGATAGGGGTTTGCAGCAACGACCCCCCGCGGGACGCTCTGCGAGCTGAGGGCACAGCATGGCGAGCGTCCGCGGAGGGAAGGATGAGCGTGCTTCACAAATTTAGGGCGCGATTTAATGGCTCAAGATCCATCATGGGGACTCTTCAGTGTAGATGTTCGTACACGGAATCACAGACCCAAGCCTCGTCGAATATTTGCTTCGGCAGCATAAATTTATGCAGCAAGTTATGCATTAAAGTGAGCTCAGTGCAGAGTGTACCACCGTTCAACGTCAGCCGCATCCAGTCAGTCCGTTTGACCTGCTTTCTTCCAATCCTGTGAAAGCGACACCGCCGATGCCGGGCCTCGAAGAGGTATAATGTCATCAAGATTGTGCTTCTGAAGTTATACATCACGGTGATCAACTGGAGATCATGTTCGCCGGCGGACGCGCGTGGGCGGCGTTCCACAACGCCACCGTGGCAGCCATACCAGCACCACGAGCCCCCCTTACATTCACCTGGAAACGCCTGCCCAACCTCAATTCATTCCGCACCTCCCGCTCTTACAACAGCCGACCCAGCTACCGCCGCTTCCGCACAACCGCCGGCCTCTTCACCCGCTGGGCCGCCCGCCCGACCTTCTACTACGAAGTCTCCGCCCTCGGCGCCGCCTGCGGCGGCTTCTACATCTACAACCTCGACGAAGTTCCCGTCAGCGGGCGCCGGCGTTTCAACGTCGTCTCCGAAGCTTTCGTGGCCTCGCGATCTGTGGGCGAGTACCAGAAGACGCTACGCGAGTTTGCGGGCCGCATCCTGCCGCCGACGTCCAGGGAGCATCGGCAAGTGAGGCGGGTGCTAGAGCGGTTGGTTCCGCACTCTGGGCTTGCCGGTGAGGCGTGGGAGGTGCATGTTATTGATGACCCGACGACGAATGCATTCGTGATGCCGGGAGGGAAGGTGTTTGTTTTCAGGGGGATGATGGAGGTGTGTGCCGGGGATGACGGCCTGGCAGCGGTGCTGGGGCACGAGATCAGCCATAATGTTGCTCGGCATATGGCGGAGAAAATGAGTCAGATGGTAAGTTGTGAGTGAAGGGGAAATGGGTCAAGGGGCGTGGGGGAGGCCGCGCGCTGACGGACATTACGACTAGGTTCTACTGCTGCCTGTGGGGATTCTGGCTTACTTGCTGACGTCTGTCGACCCTCGCATCGTCGAAATGGCGACGAGTTTGGCCTTCACCTTGCCCAACTCGCGCAGGCAGGAAGAAGAAGCGGACTACATCGGCCTGCTAATGATGTCGGAAGCGTGCTTCAACCCTTCCGCGGCCGTGGAGCTGTGGGCGAAGATGGAAAGAATGGACCGTGGGTCCGCGCCACCGCAGTTTGTCAGCACGCATCCGAGCAGTGGTAATCGTATGGAAAAGATCCAGGGGTGGCTGGCGGAGGCTGAGGCGAAGAGGGAAGGAATGGGGTGTCAGGAGCTTGGGGGTTACGGTGAGCTTTCTACCTTATGCAGACCAACTGGGAAGAAGTGCTAATGCATGTGCAGCGCGAGGGCTCCGTTCGAAGCTGAACATGAACGAATGGCCAAAATCCGAGACCGTTTGGGCACGTTGAACCTCGCACTCTCACCCGCGCGGCAATGAGACAACCTTGAACACTCTTGACAAACGTACCATGTCATGCCAGACACGAGAGCTTGTCCACGCTCGCTATCTTGAACCCTGGCTGCAAGCTCACAGAAAAGCCGCTGGAATCTTTCTAGTCAGAGCTTCTGAGTCTCCACTCTCGCAAGCGGAGAACAGTGACGCGGAACTCCGTGAAATTCCCTGGACAAGTTGCCAGATCAGAAATCAGTCTCTGGATGCCAAATGTGACGACTCCGCCAGAAACGCACCAAGGACCGGGCGGTTATTCCGATATAAAGGGAACCTCCAGAAACGGCAAACAGACCGCATTGGCCCGAAGAGTGCTTTCGGGGCTCACAACCTCTATCCAGGTACCGAAGACCAGGATCTTAGTAATCGATAAAGTCGTACCAGTAGATCTGCCCATTGTAGCGCGCACGAATGTAGAACTCTACGAGACGGTGGCTCAACACAGCAAAAAAGTAACCACTTTCATGTCGATTCATCGTGAACGTATGCACATATCTCATCATAACACCCCTTCACACTCGCAGTACCCATTCACCTCCCCTTCAACCTCTATCGTCTCTTCTCAGCCCGTTCCTCAAATCCTCAAATCCTCAGCGCACCAGCACTGGTCTTCAAGATCTCATACGAATCCTGCCTAAAATCATCCCTCACAATCCCGTTTCTCAACGCGCGAAAGTTCAGTAGGTTCGGCGAGCTGCTACTCCAATTAGGCCAATCGATCAGCGGCGCCGGCGTCGGCCCATCATTCGGATCCAAGTTATTGACAAAGTTGATATAGTACGTCTGGATTGACGTCGTGGGCACGTTGTTGTCGCCCAGCAGCGCATACGCGCGCAGCAAGTCGCTGCCGTGGAAGGTGCCGAGAATCGGTGTGCCGTAGAAGTAGGAACTGAGGTAGGACCAGGCCGGGACCTGGTCGGCGACGAGGTCAAGGTAGACGCGGCGGGTGAGGGTGAAGGTTGCGTCACCCAAAATAGCGGCGAGGCGCTTGAATTGGGGACGAATTTCGTTGGCGAGGCCCGTGTTGAAGGGGGAGCCGGCCGACGGGCGGTTGGCGTACGTGTCGACGAGTGACTGGACTTCGGTGGGGGAGGAGGGGAAGTAGGAGTTTAGGTAGGCGACGAGGTCGGCTTCGGAGGTGACGTTGGCCTGGACGAGGGAGAAGAGGGGCCCTTCGTCTTCTTGGTCACCGACGATGATGGGGACTTTGGTGAAGGCGCCTTGTTGGACCGAGAGCTCGGGGCTTTGGGGGAAGAAATTGTCGCCAGGGTCGGGGCGGGGGAGGTAGGACAGGTCGAGGGAGCTGTAGCTGAAGATGCCCGGGACGGCGTTGACGGCGTCTTGGAAGCTGTTGAATTCGAGGTTGCGCAGACACTCGAGCGAGTCCGACCCTGAGCAGCCGGCGTTGGCGACGACTTCGTCGTAGATGGCCTGGGGCTTGTCGCTGGTGATCGTGTTGGTCGGGATGATTGACCCAGAGTTCATGATGGCGCCACGGAACAGGCTGCCTCCGTTGTAGGAGTTGTCACCTCCATTGATCACTGTGTGGTCAAAGGCGGAGATTGCACCCGCGCTCTCGCCCCACAGAGTCACTTTCGACGGGTCGCCTCCGAAAGCACCGATGTTGTCCTGAACCCATTGCAAACCTAGACGTTGGTCGCGTAGACCAAGATTTGTGTTGCCCTCGGCCGCCAGCTCCTCGCCACCAAGGAAGCCAAAGCCTGCAACTCGGTAGTTGACAGATACGTACTGCATGGTTCAGTCAGCCAAAAGCGCTCAGTCAAAAGGTCCGCAAATATTGAATGTACTCACCATCATCGGCTCCCCCAAGTCGACGGAGCGCTCGATAAAGGTTGAGCCATCATACATCGACGTCGATCCAAGAAGAAATCCGCCGCCAAAAATCCAGAACATTACCGGCAGGTTGTCGTTTGCAGTCGTGCCTGCCGGACGTTGCACATTGATGGTAAGACAGTCCTCACCGATCGGCGCGATCGTCTCGAAGAGCGGCGATTGCAAGACCAAGTCAATGGCATCGTCGGCCAGCTGGACGAGGGCATTGCTTTCATCAACAATGAGCGGGGGGCATGCTGTTGGCACGCCGGTGGCCTCGATGGTGCCAAATGGCTCAGCCAGCGGCGAAGGACGCCGAAGACGGTTGGTGCCCGTGGGAGGCTCAGCGTAAGGGATACCTGC
The DNA here is from genome assembly GCA_034509035.1 of Saxispiralis lemnorum. NCBI lineage: Eukaryota > Fungi > Ascomycota > Dothideomycetes > Mycosphaerellales > Aeminiaceae > Saxispiralis > Saxispiralis lemnorum. The sequence continues at coordinate 54,915 of JAWXCT010000157.1, forward strand.
ACCACCGTGGTCAGCGTGGCCCAAGTAATCGTCGGTCTGATGCTCGATGCTCACCCAAAAAGCTGTCGACACCGCCACTGGTAGATCCAACCACGGTGCCGTCGTTGATGTCTACGCTTGGCCCCGACTGACGGCCCTCCAGAGGTGCGGCCTGGGCCAACGAGGCCACGAGGGGGAGGAACAAATAGGGATGCATGTCGGCGGTTGACACTCGACGCCGCGAGCTCGGTTTGATATGAAACAGTGGCGCAGACCTGGACGGAGTTGGCGAACATCCCCTCTTATAGACCCGGATTTTCGTAACGGGTCTCGTGAGGTCCGACCGGCGTAGGTCGGGAGACTTGTCGGTTGATGTTTGGGCAAGGCCCGGCCGAGGTTCTCGGGCTGCAACTCTGCCAAAGTCTTTCTTTCCACATGGTTCGCTGAGCTGAAGGAAGGCTTCCCCACGGATGCGGAGTGGACTTTTGGCTCAACGGCCGCGAGCTCCTATCCATTCACGCCGTCCTCCAACCGTCTGTCTTCGGCCGTCCCTACGACGATGGACGTTCATGTGCGCCTTGCTCGCTCTCGAGTTTGCTTGTCACGCGTGAGAAGAGGACGATTTGCCTGATCGTCGTTAAGTGGATGTGGGGATGCAGGGCGAAGGTTTGCTAGAGCGGGTGCAGCGTGGAGTCGAAGTGCGGAGAAGCCGGGGATCCAACCGGATCCAACCCCCTCTCCGAACCGGCGGGTAAAACTCAAGATGCACCCCACATCCCCCGCTGTCAAGATCTGCCTGGCGGCGGCGGGCATGCCTTTCAAGGAATAGACATGGTCGGTTGTACTGCCGGGCTGGAAAGATCCGCCGCCCTCGCATCGGTGTCGACATCTTCTTTCCTGACTGTTCGCGCAAAAACTTTCTTCTCTTGCACACGCACGAGGAAAAACGTCAACTGCAACCGAAGTCAACGGTCATGTCAAGGTAGGCTCAGATTGCGGATGTCTATGGCCTCGGAATGTATCTCAGCGTCCTACCGCGACGCCATGATGTTCTTCTCCATCCCCTTCACGCCCTCTCGGACCCCCGGATCAAAATGCATCCGCAAAATCTCACCCTCCCACACCGTCCCAGCGAACGGATTGCTGCCTTCCACCTCGCCCTTTAGTGCGTCGAATACGCCGTCTCCGCGCCGCTCCTCGGTGTTCCATAGCGCTGCCAGCTTGCCGCCGTGAACTTTGCTCACTTTTTCCAGCAGGCCAACGAGCGCGAGCGTGCTCTTCTGAGGCGTGTGCAGGGATGCTGTAAGGAGCTGCTTGGCGAACGCCGCGAGACGGACCGGCGGAACCATCTTCGTCGCGGTAGGCGGCAGCAGCACGGCCTGTAGAGAGCGCAAGAGAAGCACGGTGGTCGTGGCGACGTTGACCTTAGCGTCCGAGGCCACAGGCACGCCCAGTCCGTTGGGATCAGTCAGGTGTGCTGTCGTCTTCGCACTGAGCTCGATGTCAGGGTCGAGGGTAATTGGTAGCAAGGTTTGGTAGAGGTGGGTGATGAAGAAGTTAAGGTCGAGATGGAGGGTACTCGCCGATTTGGCGACGTCGACCTGGCCCTGTAGCAGGGCAAAGGCGGTGATAATGCAAAGCAGTGACTCGCGTGTGGCGTTGCGTGTGTCGCTGTTGGTGATTTCTTCGTCCTCTTCTCCAGCCTCGAGAAGGGCATTCGCGTCACTGATCAGGTCTTTCAGCGCTTCTAGCACGTCGCCGAAGAAGTCTTGATTAATCAAGTGGGCATATTTGGCCAGACCTTCAAGGACGGCGCCCATGAGGTGCGGCGTGCGCGACTTCAAAATGCGGAAGTACGCGACGAAGACCAGCTTCAGCGTCTCTGCTTGATTATTGTCTCGCTCTTCGTAACTGACGGTGGCGTCAGCCTCCTCCATCTCCTTCGCCACTTCCTTGCGCTCCCGCATCAACTTCTTTTCTCTCTTCGTCCGAAACTCCTTTTTGTTTCTCGCCTTCTTCGCCGCCTTCGAACTCTGATCTCCCTCGTTATCCACCCGGTTGGTAGAAGCTTTGTGCGCAAACTCACTGAGGAGGCGGAGGTGCAGAAAAGTGTTCAACACACTTTCGTGAATGTTGAAGTTCTTGCTTTTGATCACCTTTGTGAGCTGGTTCACAGCCTCAAGCGACGTGTGTCCCTGCTCGTCGTCGCGGAAAAGCTCCTCCAAAGTCTCCCGCGCCTTGACAAAATCGGCATCAACAGCGCGACTTGACAGCTTGTGTATGATCAAGCCAATTAGCTCATTCCGGCAGTTGAAATGCGGCACGCTTGTCAAAAGCGTGCATGCACATACAATCGCGACGGATGGGAGCCCCCCATACGGGTCCCCTTTTGCCAACCTAGTCAGCGTGTCCACGTAGTCCTTGTACCCACTCAAAAGACCTTGCTCGAAGTTCCGCAACTTCCTCACATCCTTCGACAGCTTTGCTTCCATATCGGCGCGCGAAAGTGGTCGTATCCGATATCCGGGTATGATGTCCTTGTACACCGCCAGCTGGGTTCCCAGCGCAAGTTTCTTGACCGTCACATTGCCTGAGCTCGCCAGCTCTGCCAAATTGTGAAGGAGTCCAATATGCTCATCCGGCGCCTCGCTGATCACACCCGCGATACGCGCCAGCTCCTCCTTTGCCTGTAAGATCTCGACTTTGGGCGGTAGCTTCGGCTTCTTAGGCTCGGGTTTCGGCTGGACATCTGCCACGCCATTGCTTTTGTCATCCTCTCTTTCCTGATCGTTTTCGCTAGATTGCTCTTCCGGCTCTTCATTCTGCTGCTGTACAAGCAGCCCGTCTCGCTTGATCGGCAAGCGATTGCTCTCGTCTTTCTTGTTCTTGCGGGGCCGTTTCTCGTAGTCTTGCTCAATATTCCATTTGGCGAATCCGGGTACCGCAGAAGCTCCGTCGTCGGGCGGACTGACTCTCCGCCTCTTTGTAGCCCTTTCCGGAGCCATTGTAGTCGTGAGTCAATCTTTCTGAACACTGGGAACGTTCATCTTGAAGTCGAGCTTGGAAACTCGAAATATTTCGCGCCGGGAGCAGCCGCACGGAGATAAGGCGGAGTTAACCCCCCAGCTCAGCTTTTCCGCCGACTTATTTCTGACCTCGAATTCCACCTCCATCCTCGCCTGACTATCCGCACCGCACACCGCAACCCCTCATATTTCCCCCTCGTGCGCCCCGCGCCTCCTCTCGCTCACCATGCGCCCCCTCACCGACACGGAAACCAAAACCCTCTTCGAAAAACTGGCCAACTACACCGGCCGCTCGCTCACCAACCTCCTCACCGAAACCGCCACGAACCCCACCACAAAATCCCCGGACCGCTACGTCTTCCGCATCCAAAAAGACCGCGTCTACTACGTGCGCGAATCGCTCGCCAACCTCGCCACGAGCGTGGCCCGCGACAGCCTGCTGAGCCTGGGCACGTGCATGGGCAAGTTCACCAAGACGGGCAAGTTCCGCCTGCACGTCACGGCGCTGGACGTCATGGCGCCGCACGCAAGGTACAAGGTGTGGGTCAAGGCGAATGGGGAGATGCCGTTTTTGTATGGCGGGCATGTGGTGAAGGCGCATGTGGGGAGATGGAGTGAGGAGTGCCCGGAGCATCAGGGGGTGGTGGTGCTGAGTATGAACGATACGCCATTGGTGAGTTGCGCTGGTATGCGTGGGGGCTTGTGGGGGAGACGCTGACGGGTGTCGCAGGGCTTTGGGGTTACGGCTAGATCGACGGCTGAGGCGAGAAGATTGGACCCGACGGGTGTGGTTACGTTCCGCCAGGCGGACGTGGGGGAGTATCTGAGAGAAGAGGACTCGCTCTTCACGACATGAGATGTCTGGCGGACCAGTCCATTATTGCACCAAAGGCTGTCAGAATCGCAATTTCGCCCAGCGCTCTTGATGGGCAACAGGGGGGCAAAGAGCGGGCGGATGTGGAGGGGGAGAACAGAAAAAGGCCAGCACCGTAGCGCCCACGCGCCTTGAAAAACGTCGTCGCGGGGCTTCGCGGCTGTGCTACGAGGTCAGCCATCCGCGGGCGCAGAAGAGAACGCATGGTTCCCTGGCTCCAGACAGACAAATGGGGAAGGAGACATGTCCAGAGGTCGACAAGCCCGCGCACAGGCGCAATCAGCCAATCAGGCGATTATCTAGTTGCGACGCGGTCAGGGAATGAGGCCAAAAGGTCCGGCGAGAGCTTTATGAAGCCATCAAGCTTCACGTTATATAGATGTGTACCAGCATACCATGGTTTGAGACGCATTCCTCTAACCTGCAAGTTTTTCAATCTCGTGCTTTGCGATCCACTCCGCGAGATGCATGGTGACTGGAGTTCTCGACGAGTGAAATCTCAAGTTGCACCGTCCAAAGCAAATGCTAGAGCAAGATAAGGCAGCTGCTGGGGCCACGCGAGACTCCTACCAGTCCGCCATCGCAGACCTCAAGAACAAGCAGAAAGGACGAGCGGCGGGGAGAAGCAGGACGTTGAAGCATGGTAGTACAGTAGCCAGACCTTCTAGCCTCGCAGCATCTTCCACACCAGACCCGTCGAAACCGTAGCTCCAACGTCTCCGTCCGAAAACCCACCAGCGCCTCTTTTCGCGAACGCTCGTCCCAAGCTGACTTCGCGCTGAGCTGGAGACAGAGATGCAACTTTTTCTCCTACCGCCTCCGCGCCCAATCCAGGAGACGCACCGACCCTGTTCCTCCTCCGCCTCTTCCCCAGCATGGCAACTCGCTCCTCATCACCCGGTCTAGTGTGATCTACGACGAGAACCGCTTCGAAAACTTGGCGATGACTACAAATCCCCCTGTCAGCAAACCCATCACCATCCCATCTTCTGCCGCCCTCTCATTTCTTCCCCCACATCCATGTTTCCGGCATCGAGAAAACTCACTGTGCAGCGCAACAACACTGATAATGAACCCAATCGACAGCACCATGACGACAAAAGGGTCGACCTTCAGCCCGGGGCTCTCGTCCGTGTAAAGCCCTGTGGTTCACCCAAATGTCAGCCAACACAATCTTTTGTCTCCCAACTCCCCACAATCACCACCACCCGCCGCCCCTGTCTCCGGCTCGTCCACCTCCCCCTCCCTTCCTTCCCCAAGCATCTTGAC
>JAWXCT010000157.1:97025-107883 GCA_034509035.1 Saxispiralis lemnorum
AAAAAAAAAAAAAAAAAAAAAAAAAAAGAAAGGAAAGAAACAGCGTAGATGGCAGAAGCCCCGACCCGCCGTCCGCCCGACGTCATCACAAACCCCACCAAGGAAATGGAAGGCTACTAGAAGCCTAGAAGCCGAAGAAGCGGCGCTGGTGGCGTCTGCCAAAGTTCCTTCTTTCCCCGCATTGGTGGCGGAGGAAGTCGTTGTTGTTTGTTGTTTGTTTGCTGGGCAGAGCGTCGCGGTGCAAATTCAGCTTGCCAAGGGGCCGAATGGGAAGGCACGTGGCGCCGAGTTTGGGGGTTGGCGGTGGGCTCGGTCGGTCGGTCGGTCGGTCGGTCGGTCCTGGGGGTCGAGGCGGGCGGTGCGCGCCGAGGTGCGAGGTTCAGGCCTAATAGGGGCGGTTGTGGTGGCCGAAGCTTGCTGTCGAGTGCTCCTTCCTTCCTGGGTGGGAGGAAGGCAGCAGCCACGTGATACCACGTGCTTACTGGGGCTAAAGGTGCAGGCGTTGATCGAGAGGTTGTTGGACTTTACACCTGTCGTGTTTATCTCCTTTGTCTGTCCTGAAAATTCATCACACGTAAAACAAAAGGCAAGTAATAGGGCAATGTAGAAGCATGACGGCCAGTGATAAGTCCTATCGACGCCAGGCCCAGCCAGAGCCCGCTGCATGGAAGCCGCGGTCAAGGTAGGAACAAGTAGAAGTCAAAAGAAACAGAAAGTACACAGCGCGTGTTCAGCTTGTTTTGGAAATCTCATATATCGTCTACCCAGCCTTCGCCAGTCAAATCCCCCATACCTACCTTCATTTCTACCTACCTACAAAACCAGCCTTCAAAACACATGCCTCCAAACCTCCTGCACCGGCCTCGAGCTGAACCTGCTCACGCGCAGAACCTCCTGCATCTGGTGCACGCTCAATCGCAAAGGCCGCCTCGCGACGAACCAACGCAGACCCTCGGTGCAGGGCGGCGTGGTCAGGCTGCCGGTGTAGGACCAAAAGGTCGGTGGTCCGGGGGACTCGTGGAGGAGGTGGAAGGGTGTGATGGTTAGGGGGATCTGAGATGCTTCGAAGTCGGTGTTCTCGTCGTTTTCTCGGTTTTGGTCGTCTGAGTATGCGTCGGCCTCCGAGTACGCAGGTTCATCTGTTGGCAGACCTGGGTAGCGCTGCGGCAGCTGCGCCAAAAACTTCGACGAAGTTGTGCCATTCCCGATAGACTCGCCCGGCGCAAGCAACAATGCCAGGACCGCGCGCGGTTTTCCCTGCGCATCGGCGTGCACAAGATGCATCTCCGACCTCGTGTGCTCGCCTTCGACCGTGTGCTCGGACGGCGTGTGCAGGTGCCAGCCAATGAGGTAGACTTCCTCGAGATCCGAGCCGGCGTCCTCTTGAAAAGACATTGAAGGGAGCGCTGTGGGGTCGTCATCGGCGTGTTCGAAGGTGAATCTTAGGCTGACGTTGTTGTTTTCGAGATACCCGTGCGCCAGGCCGGTGTAGTTGAAGTGCGGGATGTGGGTGGAGGCAGAGTTCTGGTCGTGAAGGAGGTTGACGGGGGATTGTTGAGTTCCGATGCGGCATTTCTTGTACTCTGGAGCTAACGTTAAAGGAGGGTAGGGTGCTCGAGGACCGCTTCGGAGCGTCAAGTACCATGCTTGATGTGACCCCAGTTCTCGGGCGTTCGGTATGAGTAGTCCTTGTCTTCGGCGGCACGCTTTGTTAGATCATCGGTCCGCGGACGGTAAAGATGGTCTGGGCAAGCTGCTACTTGAAGAAGGAAAGAGACAAAGAGGGCAAGCAGAGATGTAGGCAACATTCTGATGGTTCTCAAGTTTTCTAGGCTTAGAGCAAGCGGTTGAGTAGATATGAAATTTTTGCAAGAATGGATGAAACACTCATAATACCTTGGAGGTGTTTGAAACGATCTTATAGCCTCGAGAAGACCACTGCTGCCCCAAAGTCCCTGCAACTTGCCCTTGCTGAATCAAGAAGGTCAATACTTCGCGATTCATCAACCCCACTTACTGCGCTGTCATGCTTCTGGAAGCAGAGGTGCGCAGAGGCAAGCAGCCAAGGCGTCAATGCCTTTCCCTGTGGTCAATCTACCAAAGGCGATTGCGAGGAAGGATCAGACAGCAAGGGCTGTGAATATATTGTCGCGACAAGCCTCGCGTGGATGAAGGGAGACTGAAAAAACATTCTGGAGCAGGCCGGATAGGTCCAAATTCGTCCGCAATCCGTGTATTGGGCATCTGCCGGTTGATGTTTGACGCATGAACTTGTATTGGACAAGACCGAGGGCGATGCTTGATCCTCCTGGTCTGGCGTCTCTAGACGAGATGGGCAGGATCAGTCGAGAACCACGGAACGTCCGTTCGCCCTAGCGCAAGCGCGGGCAAGCGTTAGGGACGATGTGGAGATTGTGGCGTATTTTTGAAGTCGTATGGCTGACAAGAGCGGTGTGTCAGCCGTTCTAGCTGAGTTGACCCCATGTAGGAGATTTGCCGTCACGCCATACATAATACAATCTGATCTTGATCAGGCTTGAGCAAGGCGAGCCTGTGTGGCTGCAAGTAGTTCATGGATGGAAGGAGTGCGGACTCTCCCTCACACCTTCTCCGGAAGCCGGCGAGCATTGCAGATACACGATAGATCACAGGTAGTAAAGGCAGTTTCAAACGAGACAAAGTGAGGGGCCTCGGGGTAGCGTCCGGATCGCAGATTTCAGCCGGCAAGGTTGACCGTGTTTGTGGATGCGGAGGGGTGGATATCATTAAGCGCAGACACGCTAATGCCACGTTCTGGAGAACACATCCAGGCGAACTCGTGGCGCGGCAACGGCGCGCTTGGCAGCTTGTTCTCCGCCAAGATCAAAAGAGCTGCCCACGACATTCCTTGGCTCAGCAGATATATTTTTCAAACTCGTGCAGTTGTCTTTGTCTGTCGACTGGTGGCCAGAACAGAGTGACTTTTGAAGCGGTCACCAAATTAGTCCTGGTGGCAGCAGATCACCTGACAAAAGCGCCACATGGTTGAAATGTTTGGTAACCCCTTCCGAAAGAGCTGACGTTGTCCCGGACTGGAAAGACCTCAGACGTCCTCGGAGCGGATCGGAAGATGATATGTCGAGATTTTTGGCGCCATAGCAGGACATGGGAGCCCATGTGATCCGTCTCCGAACGCGTGGCCCTTTGAACTGGTGCGCAGGCCTGATGGCCAATGGTACCTCTGGTGGACTGCCTTCTCCCTTTTGCTAGTGTTTGAGCTCTGTGCAAGATATAAAACTCTGAAAGCGGGCGAATGTGGAATTCGACCAGAATGCATGACCGCTTGAGTGCCTTCTTTACGGTTGTCTGTTCCAGCGCATGGCACCACCAATGCAGGAGACTTAAAAGTTCGTCGCGGATATTTTCCGAGGACGCTTGATCGAAGCCCATATCCAAAACAGACCTATCCTGGTACCTGTGTCGATTCAAAACCGATCTTTGAATCTCTCCAGGGTGCCATGTGGTTGAGGTTCGCCTTACACCACAAGGCTCACATGATGGGACGGTTCAGCTTGTGACAAGTCGAGATAAGCAATGAGCGTGTTCAGCCGCACGCTTACAACGTCCAGCCAGAGGGATCCAAGGGCGAGGCGTGTTTTGATCTGAAAAGACGACACTTGAACAGCGTTGCACCCGGAGTCGCCTCATGATACTTAGCTAAGCTTGCACGGACTTGCCCATGAGGCGGTGGCTGCGGCCTCGCATTGCTGCTGATTCGGGTGAAGGGCCGCAAGTCCGTCGCTGCTGGCGGTGTGAAGTGAGATACATGGTTGCTGGATATCTTCTCTGCTGATATTAGGAGCGATAGGGTGGTACTTTCGACTTTGAACGCGGTAGAGTGTCAGGGAGAGCTTGTGGTAGTCGTATCTCATCGAAGGTGTTCCCCTTCGACGCTTTCGCTAGGACGGGTTGACAGCTGCAGACCTGGCCAGGTCTTCCGTATACGTTGGGACGGTCATTCAGAGATCCTTGCTTCACGCGTTGAATACTGAGACTCTTTGCAGAATCGCCGGATTTTGTCTGCCCCTGTATGGCTCAGCGGGTCACCGAGTCGTTGTGGGTCGCGAGTCGTGAGGTTTTCGATCAAGCGGTGCCCATCGACAACGTCGGCACCGAAACAACGTCTCTTACCAGGCAACTGTCCGTGATGCCGGACGCAATCATGCCGATCAAGACACGTTCGCAAAAGGAACTGAATCCGCCGTGTGGTCGTCGTAAGTGTCGAGATGGCTGGTGTCCTTCAGCTGAGGCGGCGAGGAGAGGCTGGCGGGCCGGATCTTGGTCGGACCTTGCCGAGAGCTCTGGATCGCGGCGGATGACGTAACCCCATACGGCGCCAACGAAAGCCCAGCGCTCGTCGTGCTCTACCCACCTCTCCCACCCGATTCCATCCCCATCGCCTCCTCGCCCTTTACCCTGCCCATCCTACAAAAATCCTCTGATCTCGCTCAGAAGCCTCCATATACTGTACAACACCCGCCGCACCGACACATCGGGCTTTTCTAGCCTTTGATGAGCTTCGACGCGGTCACGAGTTCCCTGTCGCACTCATTCTTACCGCTCAACCTTTCCAACGCCCAGCTCTCGCTCGACGACATGGCCGAAACCATGAAGGGCAAGGACCTGAAGACCATGGTCCCGCAGCCCAAGATCTACAAGAAGGCGCCCTACACCGTCGAGGTTCCCAGCGCCACGAAGAAGGAGGGCGAGACCATTCCTCGCCGCAATGTTCGCACAAAAGATGAGCTGAAGGAGTCGCCTGAGGAAGGCATCAACACCATCTTCGATGTCGTGACCCGATCGAGCAAGAAGTTCGGCAACGCGAAGGCGCTGGGAAAGAGAAAGCTTCTCAAGACACACGACGAAGTTAAGAAGGTCAAGAAGACTGTGGACGGCAAGGAGCAGGAGGTCGACAAAAAGTGGACGTATTTCGAGCTGTCCAAGTACGAGTACATGAGCTTCACTGAGTACGAGCAGCTGGTGCTGAAGGTTGGCTCGGGCTTCCGCAAGCTGGGCATGGAGGCGGAAGACCGGGTGCATATTTTCGCGGCAACTCACCCGTACTGGCTGACCATCGCGCACGGTTCAGCAAGCCAAAGCATGCCAATCGTCACGGCATACGACACGCTGGGCGAGGAAGGTCTGAAGCACTCGCTCTCTCAGACGCATGCCAAGGCCATCTTCCTCGACCCGCACCTGCTGACGAAATTGATCAATCCGCTGAAGGAGGTCAAGGACATCCAGCACGTGGTCTACAACGATGACGATGCGCCGACGTCGAAAAACGACCCCCACGTAGTTGCGGAGGACATCAAGAAGCTCAAAGAGGCTCACCCGCATCTGACCGTGAACAGCTTCAGCGAATTCATTAAGATGGGCGGGGAGAACCAAGTCGACCCTGTGCCACCGAAGCGTGAGGATCTCTGCTGCATCATGTACACTTCTGGATCTACTGGCCCACCAAAGGGTGTTCTTCTCACGCATAGGAATGTTTTGGCTGCTATCGCTGGTGTTGATGTCATCGTTGGCCCGTACCTCGGTCCTGGCGACGGTCTGCTCACTTATCTGCCTCTTGCTCACATTCTCGAGTTCGTGTTCGAAACTGCATGTCTGTACTGGGGTGGTAGCATGGGCTATGGTAACCCGCGCACCCTCACAGACACTAGTCTGCGCAACTGCCAGGGCGACATTCAAGAGTACAAACCGACGATTCTGGTTGGCGTGCCCGCCGTCTGGGAGACCGTGAAGAAGGGCATCATGGCCAGAGTGGGCAAGATGGGCGCTCTCAAGAGCAACATGTTCTGGGGCGCCATGAGCGCCAAATCCTTCATGATGTCCAACTCGGGCTACCTCCCCTTCTCCGGTGTCGGAACGAGCCTTGTTGACACGGTTGTCTTCAAGAAGATCCAAGAGGCGACGGGTGGCAAGCTCCGCATTTGCATGAACGGCGGCGGTCCCATCGCCAAAGACACGCAGCGATTCATCTCCATGGCCATCGCGCCCATGATTTCCGGCTACGGATTGACCGAGACGGCCGCCATGGGAGCGCTCATGGACCCCCTCGCCTGGACCGACTCCGCACTGGGAGAGGTCCCCGGCAGCGTCGAGGTCAAGCTCGTCGACTTTGCCGACGCCGGCTACTTCTCGACCAACGACACGCCGCAGGGCGAGATCTGGATCCGCGGCGCCAGCATCACCAACGGTTACCTCGACCTCCCGGAAGAGACCAAAGAGTCCTTCACTGACGACGGCTGGTTCAAGACGGGCGACATCGGCGAGTTCGACCACTCTGGTAACCTGCGCATCATCGACCGCAAGAAGAACTTGGTTAAGATGAGCCACGGCGAGTACATTGCGCTCGAGAAGCTCGAGTCCGTGTACCGCTCGTGCGGCGTTGTGGGCAACATCTGTGTCTACGCGCAGCAGGACAAGAACAAGCCCGTCGCTATCGTCGTGCCCAACGAGCCCGCACTCAAGCAGCTGGCCAATGGCAACGGCATCTCTGGCAATGGCCTCGAGGAGCTTTGCCATAACGACAAGGTCAACAAGATGGTGCTTGACGAGATGCAGTCGGCGGGCAAGAAGGGGGGCCTGACCGGCATCGAGATGATCCAGGGTGTCGTCCTCAGTGACGAGGAGTGGACGCCGCAGAACGTGAGTCGACCTCATCTTTGCCCCCCAACATGCTCCCAAACCACTGACGTTTTCTTTTCTGAACAGGGTCTAGTCACCTCCGCGCAAAAGCTCAGCCGCAAAGCCCTCGTGGACAAGTACCGCAAGGATATCGACCGCATCTACGGCGACAAGTAGACGCACCCCACCTCTCAGCCAGCAAAAACAAGCGGCCACAGCAACAGCGGCCCGCGCAAGCAAGGCCGGTCGTCAATCCCAGAATTCGACGTACCGGCATTTATCCTTCTCTACTTTTTCCCAGGCAGCAACGGGCAAAGAAAACGACGTCATGACCAGCGAGCGAGGCGGACAGGCGAGCACGAGGCGACGGGTGGTGGGGAGCTTTCAACATCGATTCGTTGCTCGTGTGCGGGATGCATTTGATTTGGGGCACTTTAGGGACCATGTTGGCGCGTACCGCATGGCGGGTTGGTTTGGTTCGGTTCGTCTGTTTCTCTGCGGTAATGATTAGGTATGTCATTCTGTTGGTATTCGAGCAGCTGGTATCTTCGTCTTCACTTGGTACACTGTGCTTTCAGGGTTGTTGAACACCATCGTCGCGCGATTCCACCGGGCCTTGGGCCTGGAACGAGGTCAGCACTGCCGCTCATCTGTGTTCTGGAATAGGAAGGAGCGGTCTGCCTTCAATTTTCCCCCGTCGTCGAGCGGGTTCGCAGCTGGCGAGCTACGAAGTCAACAAGCGAGCGAGTGGCTATCTCAGCATGGGGAGTGCTCAAACGTATCCACCCACTATCAGCGGGAGTGCAGGAAAAGTCCTCAGAAACGACCGCAAGAAACCACGGAATGACTCGTTGTACACCTCTGGCCGGCAACAGGGCACAGCCTCCTCATGTTCCAGCTACCAGCTACGAGGTACCATACCAATCGTCCGTCCTCAAAGCGCCAACGAGCGAGCCGCCCCTTCTTCCCCCTTGCTGTCCGAAGGGATAGGACACAAGCAGTAAGAAAAGCACGCTGTACCACTCTGCGCTACCAAATTCAGCCTTGCCGCCCGCACCCTGCCAGCCTCATAGCCTCGCCTCCCGTCCCATCTTACCTCGTGCCATACGAGACAGTGACTGAATACCATAGTGAACGCCGCATCTTTGCCATCCCATCCACGAGTCCATTCGTGAAAGCAAAAAAAATAAAAAGAGAAGAGTTGATGGGGAAAAACAGGAGAAGCCGCAAAGTCATCGTGACGATCGTAACGCAACCAGCCAAGGGCGCAAACAGCAACTGGGGTATCACGCGGGCCAGGTCCCGCACCTCGGCGCCCGGGCGCACAAATCGACTGACACCCATATGAGCGCCGTCGTCCGCTTCATCACCGCCACCTTCAACCGCGACTGCGACATCACTGGCCCCAGCCCCCGCAATCGCCGCTTCCGCCCATCGTAGCGCCTCAAAGACCCTGCCCTCGTGCGGCTGCGCGTGGCCGTCCAGCACGAGGAGTGCTCTCTAGGCCTGCAGGCCCTCGCGCAGAGGCTGCGGGTGCTCGGAAGGCGTGGCGGCAGACGCGCCAGGACCTGCATCGGCTTCACTCGAATCCGCGGCGGTGGGGGCAGAATCGTCGGTGGGGGCGGCATCGGCGTCGGCGGGTTTGGCTTTCTCGTCGACACCTTGGCCGCGGCAGAGGGGGCAGGAGTTGCGGCCTTGGGTGAGCCACTGCGACTTTGTCAGCGTGATGTGTTGTGGTGGAGGGGGTAGTAGGGTTGGGGTGCTTACCTGGTCAATGCACTCGCGGTGGAAGAGATGCCCGCACTTGGAGAGCTTGCGCGCGACCTCTTTCACTTCAAAATCGCAGAGGCACACAAGGCAGCGGTGCTCCTGCTCGAGCATGACACGGTCGTCGCCTTCGGTGGCGACAGCGACGATGGCGGCGGTCTTTGTGGCATCAGGGTTGAGTTCGATGTTGTAAATGCCGCCGGAGGACTCGACGTCTTCTTCGGTGGCGACGGGTGCTTTGGCGGGCCCAAGTAGCGCGGAGAGCAGCATCATGTCCTCGTACGTTGGGTTTTCGGTGAAGAGGCTAGGGGTAGTGAGGATGGGGTGGTTTTCGGGGTAGGAGCCGCCCAGAACGTAGATGATCCAGCTGCGCGAATCAGTGCTGCTGTCGCGGTCGTTGGGGTCGGGGGTTGAGGTGTCGGTGGCGTTGGATGTGCTGGAGCGTGATAGAGGAGGGAGGTTATCTGGTTCGACGACACCGTTCCTTCTAGGGTGACCGGAAGCAAAACGAGGGTAGTGGATGTTGGGAGCCGTGTCGGAGCGACGGTGAAAATGCGCGCGAGGCGGTTCGGACTCTTGTGAGAGAAGGTTGGTACCCGAGTGGGTAGAGTGGAGGGATACGGTTTCCTCCGTGTGGCTCGAGAGCGGACTCATGCCTGACGTCCGGTGCAGCGCACTGTTCCGCCTCGAGTCGCCGCCGACGTCGCGCACACTATTCGCCACCAAAGACGTTGGTCTTGAGTGCGCCGGTGTGGTGCTACGACTCGATATCCTGCTCAGTTCGGGACTCGGACTGGCTGGGGTTGCCGGGGGTACTCTCGGCTCTGGATTGGAGCTGGTGCTAGCAACACTCCATGGCCGATCTCGCCGTCTGTCTGACCTCTGGTCGTCCATGCGATCACTCAGACGTGCTCTGGCGAAGCCTCCCATGCTAGCTCGTCTCCGGTGCCGGAAGCTCGTCCCATTTTGAGGTGGCCTCAAGATCGAGTCTATGCTGTCGTGTCCATGCGTTCCGAGAGCGTTCGCAGGCAATGGCGACGGGAAGCTTCCGAGGGCGTCGATGAAGGGAGGCAGCTCATGCTCCTCCCCGTTGCCGGCGCCAGCGCTTCCTGAAGAAGGCGAAATGCTGCGGATACCCACTATGATAATCGGCACCATTCGACCTTCTTGACCATTCTCTTCCCCCTCGGCGCCTTGCCTAGGTGCATCTTGCCGATTGGTCGCGCCAAACCGAAACATGCGGAAGAAGTTCAATGGACCCTGCTGTGCACCCGCGTTCGAAGACTCGGCCTCCGCTTCACTGCCACGCAACGCGGACGCTATCCGACCATTCTGCAGTGCCCGCAGGAACCCATCAAAGCTTCCATCCTCTCCCTGCGCACCAATATCTCCCATCCCTGTGCCACCGGTGAGCGATCGCGCCTCGCTAAGGGCGCGGTGATCGTCGCCCATCAGTGTAGCGGCTGTGGCTGCAGCGGCAATCGACAGAAGCCTGCTAAGCATGGCTGCCTGATCCTCCGCTCCACCTACTCTCCTCGCAGCTGGCGGTGGTGATCGCCTCCTCCGTAAAGATGCCAAATGCCGGAAAGGTCGGTCCGGACGGAGTGCACGGAAATTTGGGCGTCGCATGGAATGAGATGAGCGAGGTGCTGGAGGCTCCGGGTCTGCTGAGGAATCGAAGGGTTCGTTGTCGAAGGTCGAGCTGACATCGATCGAAGGTAGTCGAGGTGGGTAATAATCGGCGCCGTCGCTGCTCATGCCCGTTCGAACGTACGAAGTGCGATGCTGCAGGAGACCATGCTGAGGCCTCGTAGCGTCGGATGTCCGGCCATGTGTCGTCGGTCTTCTTCTGAGTATATCGCGGAAGGTTGAGCGTGTGCGCTGCAGCATGGCCCCATGGGGCCTGTCGTGTCCCTCTTCGGCTGTATTAGGTGTCGTAGTCGCGTCGGGTTCGCGGTTGCTGATGAGCTGTGACAAGCGACTCACGCTGTTCGGTCTTGGTCGTCGTCTTCGAGGCCGACGGTCACCGGCGTCACCCTGTTGGCCAGCCAGCAGCCCATCTTGATGCCCCTCATCGTTGCTGGGTACGCCATGAACAGAGCGTCGGAATATGGAAGACCGCCGGTTGAGCCGGCTAGTTTGCTCTCCCCCATGCCTCTCCGGCTGCGAGACGCCTTGCCCCATGATGGCCGTCTATCTCTCAACGAATGTACCGAGTATGAACCCGCCTCCACCTTTTTCCATCGAGGTCGTGGACAAGTGCCAGGCCGGAGCGGAGTTGAAGGTATGATGACACGCGAACGACTGGAGTGTAGGAATATGGTGTGATGGCGCGGTAAGGCGGGAGACGGCGGGAGGCGGCGAGCGGTGTAGGGCGCGAAGTGGAGTGATGGTAGTGGCGGTGGTGGTGGTGGGGGGG